>JAUCNO010002012.1:0-15252 GCA_032353835.1 Enteromius viviparus
TCGCGGTGCAATTAGAGAATTGAGATGTCCTTCAAGATGGCTGAGCTCGATCGGTTTCCGGGTCATAGGATGGAGGATAGAGGACCGAGGAGACGAGGAGGGATACTGAGAAGCACCCCTGGATTCCTATTCATGAGCAGAAAATGAGTGCCACAGGAAATAAAAGAGGAAAAGTCAGCTTTTTGGATATTATAAGTCTGACCTAGTCAGACCAATGTCGTCTGCAAGTTATGCAAGACCTTCGTCCCTGCCAAGACTGGAAATAACATCTAAGGCCTCGTTTACACTGCAGGTCTTGATGCTCAATTCTGATTTGTTGCCTATATCCAATTTTTTTGGTTGTCTGTTTACACGTATTGTAATTGTGACCCATATCTGATCTGATGTGTTTACACTTGCCATACGACCTGAAGCATCGCGCATGCGTTGTTGTCATGTACTGCATCTACACGTTCTTGAGAATAATAGCGTACGTGACAAGTGTTCAAAATTAACAAATTATAGAAATTAGTTATTTTTATTTCCATATTCACTATTGATGATTTGTTGTAATCTGAGAAAAAAATTTCTGATTAGGTTGACTAAGCAAATATTATGATAAAGAGTTTCCCTTGTGTTTTTTTTTTAATAACTACATCAATAATTATAATATCACTATTTTTTTATTTTATCTGTAGGCTACTATAAATGAGAACAGATGCAAAAAAAAATTAACAAGTATCTTGTAAAAAGATAGAAAAAACAAACAATGCATTACATTTTATCTAAAGCATTCATGTACAAAAAACACTGAATAATCAAATGTGAAAATCACTTTAGTGTGTTCATAACAAATAAACTGATTATTAAAATTACAAAAGCAGTTCAGTGAAGTGCAACGAGCGATTTTCCTTGTCTTTTATTATTAGATTGACAGATAATCTATTCGCAAGTATCAGTCAGTGTTACACATCAGATATTTTTCTTGATCAGCTCCTCAGGCGCTCACTTAAGACAAAACAGATATGTTTGCATGAATACTCAAATAGCCTACTGCAATTCTGTGTTATGTGTATTAATTGGGATCGCGCGCTGTCGGAATTGGCGTTATATTTAATATAAAAATGTTTAAATGTAATATATTTTTCTCCTCGTCCCTATTTTAAATGGGTCATGAAAATATCAATAATAATCTATAATCGACTGATATGAAACACTGATATCGCGGTACAGTTTTCAGCCATATCGCCCAGCCGTAATAGTGCGTCATAACACACCTGCAAACCCCCACACTGTAATAGATTCTTAGGTTTCTACTGGCCTTATATCCTTCTAACCATTGAGGATGTTAATGACAAATCACCAAAAAAATTACATTTAAAACAGCAATATATCTTTAAAACAATACAAACTAAAATAAGGATTACTATCAGACAAACAGCAGTCTCATTCATGTGTGCAGTAAATGTCATTTATTAGGCAAAATAAAATCTGCATGGTAAATGGAGAACAGCACAAGAACAGTCCATCATGTGACAGTAACCAAACTACAGGTGCGCACGTTATTATAAGACAATTAAACATAATATGAAACTCATAAGAAAGAACAAAGATGTAATTTATATCATGAAGCAAAATGATTTTGCATGTGAAGACTCATGATGAAAACAAAAACATACTTTGTCTGAGAATCAGGAAGCCATCACCTGCAGTTTGCTTAATTTATAAAGGAATTCAAATCTGGTGTGAACAAGAAAGTAAATTGTTCAGAGAGCTTAACATATATTATACAGCTCATAAAGTTTGTAATAGCATGCAATGGCACCATGAGTTGCTCTGTGCTCCCGTCTCTGTAATTCATAAAGCGTATCCTAAAAGTGGCAATTTCCACAAGCTATAAAAAAGGAAATATCAATAGTATTTTGAAGTTCACATACACAATCTGGTGACATCAGAGACTTATTTCACGTTTTATGTAAAGGGGCATACTACATACATACTGCAAAATTCACTTGTTCAAACATCAATGTGTTCTGGCCGTGTGAACCTTAAGATGTCCTTTCTTTGTAAAAGTCTTCCCGCACTGAGAGCAGCTGAAAGGCTTTATCCCAGAATGAACTATCATGTGAGTCTTAAGGTATCCTTTGCATTTGAAACTCTTTCCACACTGAGAGCAGGTGAAAGGGTTTTCTGAGGAGTGAATTAACACATGATCATTAAGGTGTCCTTTCTGTGTGAAACTCTTTCCACACTGAGAGCAGACGAAGGGCTTGGTCTTAGTATGAGTAAGCAGGTGACTCCTCAGGATTTCTTTACATACGAAACTCTTTCCACACTGAGAGCAGCTGAAAGGCTTTATCCCAGCATGAAGTAACATGTGCTTCTTGAGGCTTTCTTTACGTGTGAATCTCTTCCCACACTGAGAGCAGCCGAAAGGCTTTTCTGAAGAGTGAGTGACCAGGTGATTCTCAAGGTGTACTTTCTGTGTGAAACTCTTTCCACACTCAGAGCAACCGAAAGGCTTTATTCCAGCATGAATTAACAAGTGATCCTTAAGATTTTTTTTACAGGTGAAAGTTTTTCCGCACTGAGAGCAGGTGAATGGCTTCTCCTCGCCATGAATCCTCATGTGTTTCAAAAATTGTCCTTTCTGTTTGAAGGTTTTTCCACACTGAGAGCAGGTAAAAGGCTTTCCTGAAGAGCTTCTTACCAAATCCTTAAAGTGTCCTTCCTGTGTAAAAGTAGTTTCTTCACAATGAATTTTCATGTGTTTATTAAGGCTTCTTTTGTGTATGTAAGTGTTTCCACACTGAGAGCAGCTGAAAGGTCTCTTGGGGTCTGTTATTTGGATGCTGCAACTCACTGACATTTCTCTATTGAGGTCATGATCTTTCTCCTCCACCTCATTCAGATCTTGTCCTTCTTCTTTCACGTTCCTCAGGCCTAAAATAAAATCATTATAAAGATGTAAATGAATCTGAAAATTTGTAAGAAAACAGGATAACATGTTTATGCAGATGTAACCATTCTCAAAACAACGTCTGCTCACAGAGATCCACGAAAAGGTTTAAAAACACTGTTATTCTGGACAGGCCAGTAGATGCTAATGTCGCTCCCTTCTTTGCGTTCGCCAGTTTTTTGCATTCGCCATACATGTTGTGGTGGCTCATCTTTAGGTGGATTCACACGGGGCGTCAGCGTCAACGCTTGACGGAAGGCATGGCTAAAGTTTGGCACTGACGCCATGGTCATAGCAGCGTCAGCCAATAAAATTAGACAGTTTGCTGCTCTTGACCAGGATGAACGTGACTGGCTGCTGCCTGGCTACTGTATTTGCATAGAGTGATCCTGATTGGCTGACGCTTCCGTCGGAGGCACTTCGCTGGCGTTGCTCGCGGCAGAAGTTAAAAAATTCTCAACTTTTGCCGTGAGCAACGCCAGTGAAGCAACGCCGACGGATGCACAATTTCTTTCGGCAACACTTGATGTCACCTATTTGAAGTCAATGGGAAGCATGGACGCTGACGCCCCGTGTGAAACCACCGTTAGGTGTTGAATAAGTTGTGTTTTTGTGTTGATCCTCCACATGAGATTTATGTTTAACATAAACAGCAAATACTACATTTTCAATGTTTTTTGAAACATCAAAAAAAGACTAAAGGGTTAGGTCATCCAAAAATTTAAATTTTGTCATTAATTACTCACTCTCATGTTAGATATAGATATATATGTAACAAATTAAGATATTTATGATGACATCCGAGAGCTATCTGCGCCTCTATAGACAGCAACACAACTGAAACGACCTTGGTCCAGAAACTTTGTAAAAACACTGGTAAAACAGTACATGTGACATCAGTGGACCAGCTTTAGTTTTGCAGTGCTACAAGAATATTTTTGTTTGCGCAACAATTTTTTACATCTTTTAATTCTACCATTCTTCTCCCGTAACTTTGGTCTTCCACCATTTTAGAGAGTATCACAATGCATATGGACTGAGGCAGAGCACCAAATTCTGGACCCTATGCGCAAGCAGTGACCAGGTGGACAGACCCCTCTACAAGCGTTTTTATGATGAATGCAGTGCAGCAGCGCGCATTCCTGCATCTGCGCCCGCACCTTATGTTTGTGGCTGAATAGCCTACAAATTAACATTAGGCTAATTGATGGACAACTATATATCAGGGAATTGACCCCACACAGAGAAAGCAAGAGAACTGTTTAATTTTACTGTGTGTGATTGCTGAATGCTTGAGGCCATTAAAACAATCACACAATATTAATACAATCATAACCATAGGTAAATGTCTGCAACAACTGTAATTTACAGATAATACAATTTAATTATTTACTTTTATTATTTATTAAAGTTCTTTATTAAAGTTTTTTTTCTTTCTTTGATGGAAAGTACAGTCTAAATAATTTAATATTCATGTCGGCTCAGTCATTTTTCCACATCTTATTTTTACATTATACACATCTGTGGACGTACCACTTACAGTCATTAAAATAAGAATAAACACAAACCTCCTTGTTCCTCTTGTTTTATTCCCCATTTTTCTGGCTCCTCTTGTTTTATTCTCCAGGTTTCTGGTTCACTGGTGTTCTCTTCTTTAACAAACACCATCTTCACAGCAGCAGATCTTCAGATGATTCTTCTCAAGATATTACTGCTTGCTTCAACACTTAGTCACGATATTGCAGGCATTTATTGACCTGGATCAAAAACTGCATTTTTCTACTTACAGAAACTACATTTTCTAACAGTTTCTATTTAACCTGACTCACACCAAAACAACAGAGAGCGCGGTGAAACTAATCTTCTTCCTCTGAGGTGTTTGGTGAAGAGACGCGCGTGTGTGTTTTAGCGCCACGCGCTGGACTGGAGAGTGAAGCGGAGGGAGGCGGGAAATAATACGGGGAAATGCGCGCTGTTTTGTTTTCCTTTGAAAACACGATTAGCGCAAATAAACAATTAACTCATGATAGACACGCATGGTATTTGATCAACGCCAACAGATATCAAGTAAGAGGAAAATTAGAGAAGTCAATTTAAGTGAAAACCACTCAAGTTTCAGATCAGAGTCAGGATTTGCTATCATAAAACCCTACTAAAGGGATCTCATAAACCCACAACAAATTTTGAAATTTTAATGACCATTATCATCATCACATCATTTATTATTAGTTTTTTTTAATCCCTATAGGTGCTGTACAAAATCCTTTTTAAAGGTTTATCCCTTACTTTTCCCTTTTTAGTCCCTTAATTTTCCATGACATGTCTCTGTCCCTTATATATGTTCACTATTTTAATTATTTTTTTCCATCAACATATCTCTATCTTGTTGTAAAACAACCCCCTTATCAGATTTTGCTACCTCCTATAAAAAATAGGTAGTACAATTTGATTTCAGGAAATGCTACCTGTTAAATTATGGTTTATTTATGTCTACACCTCAAACAAACCTAAATCTACCCTTACTGTTAAAGCAAATATAATTATGAATGCAACATTGATGTGCGCATGCGCAGTAAACCCCAGTAGGAAAATCTGACGGGTATAGGATAAAATGTCAGAACGCCGTCTCAAAGGGTTGTGGGGCCATATGCGAGATAAAAAAAAATACAAAATTTGGGTCCACTGGTGCAAAAACAGTGAGAAGAAAGCACAAAAAAGACAATTTCAAGATGCTACTGAATAAACGGAGGTAGCACAAGCTGAGCGGTAGCTCAAAACATCAGAAGCTTATATAAACTTATACAACATATCAAGCTTATATTCATATTTACATGTACTCCATATAGCCTACTACTTCAGTCAGGTGTTATTACTCCTGCACTGCAACAGTTATGATGAGGCTTAACTACCTCACATCAAATAAATGTCACTCCCTGATTTTTTTGTCATGGAAATGTCATAATCTATTAAAATATTCATTTCATATTATTATACACAATCCCTCTAACTTGTTTTTACCATGGTTTACCTGTAGTAAATCTTGCTCTTCTTAGTTTGCGGAGGAAGAAGAGACGCTCCTGTGATTTCTTGGCCAGTGCAGTGGTGTTGCGCGTCCAGGAGAGATCCTCGGTGATGTGCACATCCAGGAACTCGGTGCTGCTCCACAGACACACCATCGATGGTCAGAGTTGCCAGGCATCTCACCTCACTTCTGTAGTCGATCTCATCCCTGTTGCTAATGAGTGCGCAAACTTGATGAACAGGATGGAGCTGTGTGCAGTCGTGGGTCAGCAGAGTGAAGAGGAGGAGGTTCAGCACACATCCCTGATGGGCCCCCGTGTTTAAAATGATGGTGCTGGATGTGTTTCTGCCGACCTGTACTGCATGTGGTTCTTCTGGTGAGGAACTCCAATCACCAGTTACACAGTGAGGTGTTGAGCCCCAGCTGGACCAAACATTTTAAATTTGTGGGTTCAAAGGGCTCTATCCCAACACATTCTCACTCCCAACTCGTCCACATTTTGACGTTTGGTCAAGACCATTTTGCGTTGCTTTTTGACAATCAAGGTACCCCTTTGTAGTCACTTTTCGACGCGAAGGGTCCTCAGTTGTTTTCATTTGTTGTGGCTATTGTAATGATTTGCATGCATATATACATTTATTATATAATTATTTTACTTTTATTGAAGCACCAAACCCCACCCCTACCCTAAACCTACCCACCTCTATAACATATAAACACACACAGGCAAAAGCAGTTACTCTACAGCTATTTATTGCACAAACCAATCTTAAGAGCCAATGGCATTTGTTAATGTAAGAATTCATGAAGCTGCATTTTTTTTTTTATTGTGCACAGACATGAAGTACACGGAAGGTGAAGAAAGCGACTGTGTCCGTTCCTCTCACTAATCATTTGTTTTACATCAAAATACTTGGAATATTAATAATTTCAAATAAATGATGACGATGGGTGTATCTGCCTGCTGTATCTTGTGTTTTTTTTACAGAGGGTATGTGTAAATAATATAATTTTAAATAAAACTGTTTACATTGAAAAATCACCCCCTACTTATCCACTTTATTTTGCAACATGGACGTAAAAACGATGACGTATGTCATTATAATGTGTTAGACTTCCGTTTCAGGAGCCGGTAGGTAAGGAGCCTGTAGAGCAAAGTCGTGGAAGCACAACTATTACACAGACAACGATTAAAACACCGTAATGGTAAATATTTACCGCATCCGCGGTGCTTAACACATTGGAAGGAAATTTGTAGACGGATCTTCAATATCAATCTTTGCACAAAAGTCGACCGAGTGTTGATACATGAAACTGAAAGTGAATTCATATTTTTAAAAGCAGACGTGAATCCCAGTCAAAGTGCAGTCAAAATGCTAATTTGGCTTGGGTCCTTTTTACATTACATTACTTACATTATACTTATGTTACTATATATGATTGCATTGAGGATTAGGTAAATGGTAATGACTAATGTCTCCTCCTTTTATCCGTGAAAGCACTTTTTTTTAGTTTCAAAGTAAACGTTATAAAAAACTAAGATTTATTTTTTGATTTTACGTATATATGTATTTATTTAATAACAATCACTCATTATTTTGATGCAATTATTTCTTTGACATGCCATTCCGAATGTTTTGAATTTGTACCATGAAAATTACCTTACACTGCTAAAATTGTATTATTTTCAGTGGGTGTACCTTGATCGTCAAAAAGTGACGCAAAATAGTGACTAAGCATCAAAATGTTTTCGATTTGAGAGTGAGAACATGTTGCCTATCCATATTTGGCAGAATTATTAAACAAAAGTCAGAAGCACTTTCCAGGATTTTTAAGTATATCTGATAGGTGCATAAAAGACCTAAATCAAATGCGATATGAATTAATATTGAAAAATAAGCATCATTATATAAGGAAATCAGATGTAGTCAAACTGATCAATGAGGGAGGGTTGAATGCAATAGATTTCAATGTTATGAATGGTACATGTTACAAACCATCAGATCCAGGGTGGTGTAACATTATAAAAAAGGGAGGCTGCGCACCAAAATCAATTATTTAAATATTTATTTTAAAGTAAGTTATACAAAATAGATTCAATAAAGAAAAGAAAAAAAAAACTACAAACGAAAAGATGAGTCTGGTGTTCAGGTTTCTGTTTCAGTCTGAAGGTTCTCAAGACAAGGGATCCTTTTATCAATCAGCTCATTATCTCCCATTTACTACAGCTGCTGCTGATCTCCACTCTGCACACAGACAAATAAAAGAACACAACACAAACAAAACCTATACGCCACCTAGTGGCAACAGATCTCATTCAAGAAACCGGTGCTAACCCCGACCTTAACATACCCTAACCTAAACCTGAGGTGACTGCAAACCTTCCTTAGACAAACATTATTTAAGTCTTCAAAGTTAAAGGGTAAATTGTCATATTTTCATAGTCAGGTATTGCTATATTGGAAATTTATATACAAACACAATTTTTCAGGACTGGACGAATGGATGGACAAAGGTATCTGATCTATTATACACATTATGGAGGGGTTGGACATTTTCTCATATATGTTGATTTTTGTGACAAATACCATATCATTTGTACTCAGAAAATTTAGATGTCTTTGTTGAAATCTATTCCTGCTGGTTTGGTTCAAGCTGATTAAAGGGGAATTCTTCTCTGATGTCAAGATTGGGTAATCTAATTATCTCTGGTATTAACTTCATGGTTGGTCAAGATGAAAAAAAAAATGTTTTAATGACTTGCTTATGCATTAATAAGCTAAATAACAGAATGTTAAAAAAGAACATTACAGATGCAATACAGGTTAAGTAAAATATACTATATTGTAGACCTACAAGTATTTATAAAATATACTGTGAATAAGACTGCAGATTCAGGTTTTGTATCTGCACATCAAAATTAATTTTAAATAGAGAAAGAGACCCCACAAAAAAGACAGGCCCAACTCCACTGCATGTGCGCCGAACACACAAAATCTTGCACTATGCATGTATGCAGTGCAGATAGCAACAGTAGGTATTTGAAACATGTAAGGTTTGTGTTTGTGTGAACAGTTAAATCATGGTTACTACAAAAAAAAAAAAAAAAAAAAAAAAAAAAAACATGGTTCATTTTTGTAAGGGATGATTATAAGCCAAAAACAGATATTTCCAGAAAAACTATTTATCGGAAAAAGATCTACTCTATGAACAGTACATAATAAACACAAAATCAATAATACATAAATAAATAAAACAAGCTAATGAAACAATAACTAAATATGGTACAATGCCATGTCTCAAGTCAAGTGAATGGATCATCCATAGGAAGTGGATTTCCCTTTCCCATCATGCTTTGCACAAGGGCTGGATAAGGATAGTAAATCTTGAAATAAAATGTTATTTTAGACATATTTTTATTAAGATTATATAACTGGGAGAGTTGTTAATGTTTATTTGCTCTTTCATGTTTTTCTTTAAAAGACCTTCTGCTACGTTAGTGTGTTGTGCGTTACCATTGTGGCTAACATGAATCAAAGTTGTTTTTATAATAATAATAATAATAATAAAAATACTTTGGGCATGCAAAATTTGCACTGTGTGTACTTTAACTATGGTAACCATAGTTTTTATTTTTTGTAAAACCAATTAAAAGAATGATGGTCACGCCTGGGCTGGTATGAACTGTAGTTGCTGCTACCTCCCGTTTGCTCCATTCACCTGAGCAAAACATTTTTAGAAGACCTATCATTTTATCGAGTCATGTCACATGACTCGATAAAATGATAGGTCTTTTTAGGTCTTTTTTCACTGTAGTATTGAAAAAAATTTGCTATTGCAGTACGACGGTATTTACAATAACATTACAACCCTAGTACTCAGTTATGTTGAATCAATTAAAATATTTATTTTTAAAGCTATTTAACACAGAAATAAATATATCATCTTTTGTTGGTATCGTCCCAGTTATTTATTTTATTAATAAGATAAATAAATCAACTCATCATGCATAAATCAAAAATGTTAATTGCCTGGCAGCCCTAGTATACAGTTAAATGTGTGTACAGAGTCTTACTGTGCTTGTTTTTCGCAAGGATGTGTAGAGCAAATGATTAAATGAAATACTTCCTACGTGCAGCGAGTGCAGTGATTCGGTTTATCTCCAGTGTGAATCTTCTTGGGTCTTTTTAGATTTGATGACTGAATGAATCTCTTGTTACAGTGTGAACACTTAGAAGGTTTCTCTCCAGTGTAAATCCTCTCATGTGATTTCAGTTTTGACTTGACTGAATCTCTCCGATGTCAATCTTTTCATGCATCTTTAATAAACCGGTTCCTAAAGTAAAAGTCTTTTCACACTTAAAGCACATGTATTATCTCAACCCAGTACCTTTTTTATGTACTTTAATTTTGTAGATGTAAAAAACTCTTACCACATAAACGGCATAAACACAGCTTAAATTAAATCAAAACAGATTGGCTTTTCGTAAAGAAAAAGGCCTTCCCTGCTAACGAATAAGGAAGAGGAAAAACTCTAGTTTTTCTCGACTGGTAGCATCTAGCCCTCACAAAAACCTGCCCGTCTACTACATCTGATACTATGATAAGAAGACACACGAACATAAACAGATGTTGTTAGAGAAAAATATATATATGTTAACTGATGATATTAACATCAGGCTATTGTCGCTAGCTGCTACACAAGACGTTCACTTGGACCAAAGGCAGATAGTGAATGTCATATTGTTTGTAACATCACGACCACGACTGTTTTATTGCCTTAATAAAGTACATGTCCTCTATACTACCCATACATAACCCTAGCCCTAGGTCTAAGTGGACACACTAATACTTTGTTAATATTATTATTATTCGTTTTCTCCCCCATAGAAGTCCATTATAAGAAAACAGCTTAACGTGGCTTAATGGCCGCTACCTTAACAAAGACCAGGGGAAACCAATTTTCTGTCAAATTTTATTTATAGTAAAGACTTGCCACTGTCAAAAGAACAAGCTCTTATTCCGTGTATATAGAGAATAATATCACGCTTAAGCGTTCACCCCCATAGAAGTCGATTATAAAGAAACAGCTTAACATACCTTAACAATGACCAGGGAGCTTAATGTGAAATTATTCTTTTTAACTGTTGAATATTTGATAGTTCTTTTGACAGTAGTTAGTGATTATTACAAGGAAGGTTTAACAGCAATTTGGGCTTCCCTCATAAGGTTTCACGCTAAGCATTTAGAATATCCCGGTTACGTACCTTGAGAGTTATGGATAAAGTCTGTGTGGAAACATTTAACGTTATATCCTTTATCCAGTTTGTTCCACTATGTTACGGAGTTTCCTCAACGAACTTTGGCAAACCCGTAAGGGAAGTTTTGTAGAACCTCTCCATTTTTAAATTACCGGATTTCTGCTCTGTTGACATTACACAGGAAGTCTGCATACCCTGCGATTGCGTTTTTCAGTCTCTGTGAAAAAAGGTCTATTACACTCCTCTCTCTGCTTCACTCTCCAGTCCAGCGGGTGGCGCTTAAACACACATTTATTATCCAAACACCATTAAACCTCAGAGGAAGAAGAATTTGTTTCACCATGCTCTCTGTTGTTTTGTTGTGATGCTGGTTTAATACAAAAAGGTTTTTTTTTTCTATCAGGTTAATAAATACCTGTAATATTCTCATCTTCACAGTCATGACTAATTGCTGAGGCAAGCAGGAACATCTGAACTGAGATCTGTTACTGCAAAGATGGAGTTTGTTAAAGAGGAGAGTGAGAACATGAGTGAACAAGAAACTTGCACAATAGCAAATGATGAGCCAGAAACTTGGAGAATAAAACACCAGGAACCAGAAAACGGCACAATAAAACAAGAGGAACCAGAGCCCTGCAGAGTAAAACAAGAGGAACCAGAACCCTGCAGAATAAAACAAGAGGAACCAGAACCCTGCAGAATAAAACAAGAGGAACCAGAGCCCTGCAGAATAAAACAAGAGGAACCAGAGCCCTGCAGAATAAAACAAGAGGAACCAGACAACTACATAATAAAACAGAAGCAAGAAGGTTGGTGTTTATTTTCCGTTTATCTTTAATTAAAGAAAAAGATGACATTTTTTAAAGCAAGCAAATAAAACTGTACACATCGTGTTAGGGATACAATGATAACATTTATTCAGAACCAATCCGATTTGATACAAAAACTTCTAAGTATCTGATACCAGTGAAAGTTATGTATTTTTTTTCACTGTGTCACCGCTTTTTTTGCGTGTTAAACACAACACATTTTAAAGAAAAATAACAAAATATGTACATATAATTCATGACAAAAAATATAATTGTAGGTTAGTGGATAATTTAGAACCAAACGCAATAATCACGGGTGCACAATTATTTGATGAAATCTAGTAAAACATTTTTGTTTACAAATTAAAGTGAATAAGTGTAAATCTTGTAAAATTGTACATTTTGGTTCTTTGTATTGTTGTAACAATATATATATATATATAAATTCTGACTGTAATACAAAATGTTCCAATTGCTCTCTAAACTGCGCAGTGATCGTCTTATTTAAACGTGTTTATAAAGAGAAGATTTATGACAGACTGTCTGTTTAAATCTGTTTAATTTGATCAATTTAATTTATTATAATAGGTTGTTTTTGTTTTGGTGAATGTTTATTTCTGAGATCAGAAATAAAGTGTGTCCCCCTATGAAAACTAAATTGCTAAAATTGGCTGTATAATAAAATAAAATAAAATAATAAGCTATATTTGTTTCTGGGGATCACATTTATACAAGCAAAAAGCGGCATAAACATCAGAACGTGAGGATTCTGGCGCAGAGCTTTTACAAACACAGAAAAATTAATGATGTTATATAAAAGGAAAAAGTCCATTTGCCAAATATATTTTTCTAAATAAACAAAAAATTTACAAAACGAAAAAAAGGAGGGAAAAGCCTGAAACAAGCAGCCTATATACAGAATTTCACTCTTATAAGCGGCATCCATTATTTACAGAAGCACAACTGTTTTTATTGTGAATGTGTACAAATACAATAAATATTTAGAATATGATTTAATAAAGTCTTATTCTTGAAGAAGTATTGTAAGCCGTTTCCATTAACCTGTGTAATATCAGGTACTCTAACATTAGAACTAGTTTTCATTGATTTCGCTTTAATTCCCAAAACCAGGCATCCAGTCAGAGTCCCCACTTTCCCAGACTCCCAACACAGATTCATGTTAAATCCGGCAAAAAGTTCACCAACGTGAGTCTGACCAGAGCTTACAGGCAGAACACATCAAACCAACTCTCTCAAGCGTCGGCTTGGTGTGTCCCAGTGTTAAAAATACACTGTTTTCCCAAAGCCAAGTATGCAAAGTTCTGACTTGCATATTTGGAAACAAATGAAGAGACAAATCAAACACCACTGCATCTTCGTTTTCTTCACTGTATGTATACATAATAAAACGAATAACATGTAAACATTAAAAAATAGGCCATGTGTTCATATAACATGTTTCATTAATATTTAAAGCAAAACTCTTTTGCTAAATAGCCAGTAGCCAATAGTTTTAATGAACAATAATAACCATTATAGATGTACAAGTATGAGAGACTTATGTAATAGGAAATAAATCCAAAGCAAAAAATTGAGTCAAACGCATAATTCTAAATTATGCTATTAAGTAAAATAAATGTATTTGCATATATAGACGTAGCCTTGATTAAAAAAAAAAAACAGAGCAAGAACAAATCCGTTAAGATTTTATATTTACTTTTTAACAAAAACAATATTTAGAGAAGTCGAATAATATTAAATAATAACAGCAAATAATGAGTGACACATATTTTTGACATAATGTATGTTAGATAATTGTTTAGCTGAATATGGAACAAAATGCTGGAATAATTTGAAATAAAAAGCTTGTTGAATTCCACAAATCTAAATTTTAGCATTGTATTTTCATGGCTTGCATTATTATGTGCTGTACTTTAACATAGTTGTATATTTACGTAGTGAATATTTAAAACGCAAACATTTTACAAACATTTTCAGTGTTAAAATTCAGTATTCAATATTCACCTCAAAAGTTCCTTTTGTGGTTCAAATACGATGAGTGGACATCCGGGAACTGCAGGAAAAGCAGTAGATTCCCGCTCCATGAAGCCATCTGCTGTTAGACGTCTTCATCAAACTGTTTGCTGTAAGATATTATTTTAGTGCTGCACTGTTAAATACTTTATGCCCCCTTTCTATCTGTGCTTCACTCTTCCGTAAAAGCCAATTCTCATGTGTAAATCAGTAAAATCGTGTAATGTTAAAATGTGCGTATAATCAGTGATTATTCAGAAAATCCTCATTAGTTATGTAATGAATCAAAAATAATAAAAGACTGAAAAGACATGTGTAACAGTAAATTGGATCTGTGCGCAGGGACTTAGCCAGAACATCTTCAATGTGGGGCATTTCGTTTTCATAGGGGGGCACAATTTATTTCTGATCTCTGAAATAGACATTCAACATAACTAAAACATTATTTATGGGATATATATTTCAGTCGCCCTGTTTACATGATCAAGAGGGAACTTAATATTGACAGCGAACAAAGCTCATTTTATCTAGTTAATAAATATTTAGGAGAAAATAAGGTTTTTAGCGAACCAAAGAAGCTCTCATCTCTACAGAAGGGACTACAGGAGGAAGGCAGGAAGCTTTAATAACACGGAGCAGCGGATACACGCAAATATAGCAGCACAGAAATAATGATTTAGACACATATCATCACCTCACGCACCTGCAGCGCTTCTGTGTAGGAGAAGAACACAATAAAACCATACAGGCCTGTATAAAAGCAATAAAACAAATAGTCATAAACTAAATATATACTATCCTTTTAAACATTAAAATAAAATACCACGCATGTCTACCCTGATTTCCATTTTATTTTTGTGACTGTGTTTTTTACAAGCACAAGGATTTATTGTCAGTTTAATTTTCTCTCTAAAATGCAACAAGTAGCCTAATAACCAATGGATCGGGCACAAAATGTCTGAAAAATAGTGCATTAATTGAAACATTTTAGGAATGATTGCGTGCGAGTGCTTGAATTGCGCGCGGATGACATACCAATAGCGTGCAAGGCTTTGAAATGAGCTAGCGGCCCCGTTTCTTCGCATGTACATCTGTTTTCCTCTCCTCTCATGGAAATTATTTACCGGGCTCGCCAGCATAAGTGGTGCGCTCGCTTATTGATGGCATAGATTTGCCGCAATAGATTAA
>JAUCNO010002013.1:0-15249 GCA_032353835.1 Enteromius viviparus
AGATAGATAGATAGATAGATAGATAGATAGATAGATAGATAGATAGATAGATAGATAGATAGATAGATAGATGGACACTGTTAGATATGTTAGATGATAGATATTTAAATATTAGATAATAATAAAGTTCATTTTCATTAAGATGTACTGAAAGGAGAGCACCTTGGCACATGTGTGTGTGTGTGTGTGTGTGTGTGTGTGTGTGTGTGTGTGTCGTCAGAGCGAGGGATAGAAAAAGTGGTTTGTGTGTTTGTTGTGCTATTCCCCTCGTCTCTCTCCCCCACTGCTGGCTGTTGGAGCAGCTGTCGAAGTGGACAGGAAGGACTAAAGGGCATGGACCTGTTTGAGCTCATTTATAACAAGGTGCATCCTCGGGCAGTTAGTGTCCCGCTGTCCTCTGTCTTAAAACACTTCCTCATTACTTCACTTCCAGTACAAGTCAATAACTTCTGAATGAATAACGCATACTGAAATGTGGAATGTCACACTTAAGGACGGAGAGGGTATACTATATCGTATAATACATGGTGCACACTGTATTTGCACACATTCTATACCTTACAGCTTGTATAACAGTTACTACACAATTTGAATGACTCTGCTTAAAATGTCACCCTTGACATTAAACTTTTAGGTTAATAGTTGGTTTAACATTTGTATTGTATTAATGTGGTCTGAATCTGTCCATTTTAAAATGTACAAAAACACATTGACTCTAGTCTAAATATACTAATTATGCAATATATTATTATAGGTTGACCATGCGTGCCATTTTCCCCGCTCTTGAGGTACAAATAAAAGCAATATAGAAATCCTGCCTGGGGGGAAATGACATGTATGGTCAGCCTATATTATAATTGCTTAGCTATACATGTTAGCATGAAGCTAAGCTAACAATGTGGGACGTAAAAAAAAAGTCTCTTAACTTTTCTAGTCTGGCAAATGAGAGCTTTTTCTCTGAACTCATCGCATTCTGAAATTTCCTAGAATTGGACTAAAATGAGGTACAGTAACTTTGAAACCGTCATTTGTTCATTCAATCTTTAAAATGCACGAACATATGAAGCGCTTCATTTTTGACTTCTCACTCCTCTTTGAGGACATTTAAATGTGAAGCAGGCTTTGATCTGGATTGAATTGTTTGGCCACAATAAACCATTCCAGCTCCTCCGTAAGACCCACGCACTCCTTCCTGAGCCCTTTCCTTCCTCTTGGAGGACTGTCAGAATGGCAGGAACTCACTATTTTGTTTTCTTCCCTAAATCCTTTTTGTATTGACATCCTTACACACACACACACACACACATGCGTTCTCCTTAGACAGACTGGATTCAGTCGGCTTAAAGCCTTTGTGTGTGTGCTGTAAGGTACATTGTGTGAGAACTGCGACTTTGCAAACCTAAAAATAATGTCTAAAATGACTAAACAAACTAACATTTATCAACATCAGTCATTAGTAATTGTGGTGAAAATGACCCTTTTTAACTCAAAGTGAGCACCAAGTTGTTGTTTCTGTTGTTGTTTACGGATACAATCGTTTTTCATTTTCGATTAACATGGATGAAAAAGTTTTTGGTCAAAGCATATCCTCATGTAGTAAATAAATCCATGTTCGCTTGTTGGAAGGATCCCTTTTTTTAACTTCTGCAATCCTGACATCTACTGGTAGAAAAGTAACACTAGTTTTAACGGCCAACAATACTTTTAGATTCTGTAATAATTCCCCCAAAATAAATACAATGCCTAAAAATATGGCAGTTATTCATAGTTTATTGTATATTCGTATGTCTATGAATAATTCCCCCTCATATAACAACAGTCACAACAACAATAAACATCTTAAAATAAATAGCATAGCCTTCAGATTTAATACATTTTAGCTTTATAATCACAAATACCTCTTCTTAAGCACTTCATGACTGGTTTTCAGTGATCTGCTGACAAATGTAGATACAATTAAATAGGTCTAGTTGCAAATTATATAGTAAAGGGAGGAGCCTAATCATTCACTCATGTCAATCGTCATTACGAGCCTATATAAGATGCATTTATTGCACTGTCCCAACGTCAGTTCAAGCCCTGGGTTAGAGTCTCCATTGAGAACAGCAAGCCAAGTTTGTTCACCATTAACCATCAAGACTGGATGGGCAGACAAACTCGTAAGAGAGCTTGTTATACATGTATTTTTCACTAGGTGTCAGCAAACTCACATTTTCATTTATTTATTATTATTATTATTATTTTTAATTAAATGTTTTGTACAATATATTACATCTAATGGATTAAAATATCTCACCATAATACTTATTTAAAAAATATATATATATTTATTTTAAAATAAATACATGTCGCAATTCAGTTTTCCAAATCATTATTACAAATCTAAGAACCTGAAACTAATATAAAGTAATATTAGTCATTTTATACAATACAAACTAAACAATAACTAAATATATATATATATATTTGAAAAATATTCGTTTAAATATATAAAATACATTAAGCATTGACCTGTTTTATTTTATTATAATTATGTATATATATAAGTTTCATGATGTGTTCCTGATATGCACATGGGCTGTCTTTGCATGCGGTGTTGTGAAGTGACTTTATGAACTGGTGTCTCCATGCTTCTGCTTCCCTGTGTGGGAGGAGTTCACACAGATTTGTATTCCTCATGCACACGCACAGACAGCAGCAGCAGAAGCAGCTTCAGTGTGAAGCAGAGCACAGCGGGGAAACCTCCATCTACTCTCACTGTCGACTTGTTTTTATCACCACTGAGGAAACGCCTCGCTCCCTGACCTTACTGTCTTGGATTTATGCTGCGTGGTAAAGAAATTTGATCGGACTATTCACTAACATACAGAGGAGATAAACGGAGGTCTGCGGTCTGCAGCACAGCATATCATCTGAAAAAAAAAAAAACAGGAGGAGAACCCAACGCCCTTCCCAGACCGACCATGCATACCTGCTTGGGTTGATGTGTGATGGAGATCAAGTATGCAGTTATGGGTTTGCATGGATAAGTATGGACCGTTGACACATTGAGGTGCCTCTCCTGTGTATGTTTTTTTATTGGATCATAACCTGGTGGTTTTTCAAGACATCAAGCTTGGAAACTAAATAACCAATGAATCGGGAGCCAGGAAGCCTCAAGCTGGTCTTCAGATGCATGTAGATGCAAGGCTGCTATGTGATTTATTGATTGTCATACATTCATCGTAAGATGGGAAACGGTTTCTCCAACATTGCTGCATTCCAGTCCCTGCACATTGTGATGCTCGGATTGGATTCGGCCGGTAAAACCACTGTACTGTATCGGTTAAAGTTCAACGAATTCGTCAACACCGTTCCAACCATTGGCTTCAACACAGAGAAGATCAAACTCAGCAATGGCACCGCCAAAGGCATCAGCTGTCACTTCTGGGACGTGGGTGGGCAGGAGAAGTTAAGACCCTTGTGGAAATCTTACAGCCGCTGTACGGACGGTATTATTTACGTGGTGGACTCCGTAGACGTCGACCGACTCGAGGAAGCCAAGACGGAGCTGCATAAAGTCACCAAATTCGCAGAGAACCAAGGAACTCCTTTGCTGGTGATCGCCAACAAGCAGGACCTCCCTAAATCCCTGACGGTCAGCGAGATCGAGAAACACCTGGCCCTCCATGAACTGAGTCCCTCCACTACGTATCATGTCCAACCGGCCTGCGCCATCATTGGCGAGGGTCTCCATGAAGGAATGGACAAATTGTATGAGATGATCGTCAAGAGAAGGAAATCTCTTAAACAGAAGAAGAAACGATAGACGTTTAGAGATTTGTAGAGACTTTAAAGAGATGGTTCACCCAAAATACTCTGTCATTTACTCACCTTGGGTTGTTTCAAACCTGTATGACTCCTGTTTTTGTCCGTACAATGAAAGTCAATGGGGTCCAAAAGAAACATTTGAACACCATTGACTTTTTTTAATATCTCATTTTTGTGTATTTTAGAAGAAAGAAAGTTATACAGGTTTGGGACGACGTGAAGGTGAGTAAATGATGACTGATTTTGGTAAACTAAATGTTGCCATTAAAGACATGATGGGTTTTGCCTTGGTGTGCAGTATTTGGTAACACTTTACAGCAGCTTTCAATAATATCAATTAATGTACATTTATAGTGTCCGAAATAATTATATTTGAATCTACACAAACTGTTCAAGATGAGGGATTAAATACAAAGTATAAATATTGGATAAAAAAGTTATATATGCTTTTTCTCAACAACTTTGGCTAAACCAATGGCATTAGGTATGGGCGGGGCTGTTTGTTTGCCCAATTGATGGCTTATAAGTTGGAATGATTGGAAAACAATCATTATTTTTGCGATTTTATATTTCGGTTTTGGTTACACACTTTAAGCATGTTTCTTGTTAAAGATATTATTGAAAGCTACTATTAAGTGTTACTATGGATAAAAAAAGTGCTAAATAATATGCTTACATATAGAACCAAAAACGTAAATAGTAAAAAAAAAAAATAGTACTAGACAATAATTTAAAATGCATTAAAGTAAAAAAAATAATGGGCCGGACCCATGTTGCTGCTTGATATTAACTCCATAAATATTGATAATAATCGCTAGCCTGTGCTTTTAAGAAACCCTATAAGAAGAGTACTTTTGTTATGAAATAATTTCTTAAACTGAATGCCCACAAGCACCTGTATGTGAATTTAAATGATTATTTTGTACATTTATTATGCTCTTCTTGTGTGATTAGCTGTGCATTTAACCATAAAATTCCAGCTGCATCAGCACAGTTTGTTTTCCCTGTTTTTATGTCTTTCTTTTTATAAAATTCAGTGTCCAACAAACCTGACCTACAGTATGGATGCTTGTTTTCAACAATATAACAATTCTGAGGAAAATCAGAACCAGAACTGTGAGATTCCAAAATTATGAGATATAAACTTAGAGTTCTGAGAAAAAAAACACCAAAAGTGCAACACGGAAACTCAAAGATATACACTTTTTAAGCCAGAATTGCAAGAATTCTGTACAAAATGTAAGTTTGACTCTGAGAAAAGCCAAAATAGTATGCTCAGTATTCCGAGATGTAAGCTCAGAATACTAAGGGGGAAAAATGCAAAATTGCAAGATATAAACAAATTTAACCCATAATACCCAGATATATTGTTTTGCTTAAATGCTACCTTGAGCTACAATCAGAGGTTGCTGTGTTATGAAACCATGTAGTGAAATGAAGACTATTTATGCACATGATGCCAAAAATATTCCAAATAAATTATACTGAACTATACATAACATGTGTAGCATTTTGTTGGTGTGCAACCTGACCTAAACACTTGTTTGAAAAGTCAGCATCCAGCACTATCATGAGGCTGTTTTTTGTAATTAAAGTTGCCGTTTGGTACAACAGCCATCACCCATAATTCCCTGAGCTGTCAGATCTACATGATTTCACAGCGCTGGACGACGTAAATCCCTTTGATTTAGCTCCAGGCTGGCCAAGGCCCACACGTGCGTGCGTTTGAGTGTGGCGCACTCTCGGGACCAGGATAATGACCTTTTAGTGCTCAGCGAGATTGAAAATGGATATTAATAGGAGAATTTAGCCATTGTGTAATTAGAATAAGCCACAGTGGGCTGGAGAAATCCCTCTGATGGGGGTGTAACCGGGGCCTAAAGGCACGCAACACAACACCTGCTGGGTGGGTATAAAAAGATGTAAACACATATAGTGTACACATGGGGAAAAAAAAAAATCTATTACTAGGTTTTTAATGAGAATTAGCTTAATTTTTAAATGTTTTAAAGACACTTTTGCATGCAAGATGTGTCATGCTACACTATGCTGTTTTTTTACAAACTCTCTTGCACTTAAAAAAAAAACACTTTTAATCCTAAAGAGCCTTCTGTGTTTATTTGGCAAAAAGGAAAATGCAACTTTCAGAGAAATATATAAACATTAAAAAAGTTTTAAATGATTTTGAAAGAAGTCCTTATGCCGTAATAATTTGAACAAAAACACTAATATTTTAATATATTTTTATATTTTTATTTAATAATTTTAATTTGGTTCTCAATTATTAATAATGTTTTTTATAAAAGAGTTTTACTGCCTGTTTTTAGGCATATTATAAATATTATTACAAATTAAAACAACTATTTACTATTTGATTATATTTTAAAATGTGAATTATTACTGTCATTTAGTGCTTAATTATTAATGTTTCTTATAAAAACATATAATATAATGTTCTTTTTTACTGCCTAATATTTTTTGGGGAAACTGTGATACATGCTTGTTTTGTTTCTTTTTAAGTATTTGTACAAAATACATGTTTTCTATAAAATGTAAATTACCCCATAATTTGGTGCTTAATTATTATTAATAATAATAATAAAACAGCTTTTAAATCCTATTTTGTGGAATTATACATTATACTTTCTTTATACTTAACACACACACACACACACACATATATATATATATATATATATAAAAAAATTTAAATGTCCTATTTTACTGTCACTTTTGATCGATTTAAAAAGTATTACTTTTTAATGGTAGACTATGATGGTTTTTTAAAAATAATATTTAGATTTGAATATGTTCATTTCAGTAATGTTTTTAATTATAATAACAGCAGTGTTTTTCATTTCTAATCATAGTAATATTCTCAATTCTGCCAATTTTACTATATTTTTTATTCTTGACAAACATAAGAGACTAATTTCACTTATTTAATAGTGTAAATAGAAAATAAAGAAAAACTTAAATACCTTCATCTTTGTACAAAAATGTTTTGAAAAAAGGTATGAAACCAAACTCAATACAAGACGATCCCGAACTAGACTTTTATTTTTGCTTTTCATCATCCCAGACATCCTCATTTGTCATTGACCCATAAACCAATATAGCTGCTATATCCGAACTGCTTCATCTTTTTGACAATCGCAGTAAGTGTGCACCATAATTTCAGCCACATTAATTACCCATCATCTAAATGAACCCATGGCCTTGAGTGTGAAATTCTGGAGCGGTACGTCACAGGATGAAAGACTGGCTCTGAATAATCCAAAAACCCACCGAGGCCACAGGAAAGATGATACAGATAACTCATCTCACAGCACCTTTCTAAAATCCCATGCTGTGGGAATGACAGGCTTTTTTTGGAGCAGGTAATGGGGTCCTATAAATAGAGCTTAATAATTAATGTGGCACCCACTAGAAAGCCTAAGAAAGGCCAGAAAATGGGACGCTCAGTGACGATTGAGCGGTTACTATTGGACAGTGCGTGAGTTTTTTCCAGTGAACTTGCTGTGAATTGGTCATATTCTGTTGTCTTATCATGCATAAAGGCAGGGATTACTCATAATTTTATTTATGGAAATGCAGATAAGGAAATATCTCTGTTCCCAGGGAAACTATGTGATATGATCAGTAAACAACACTCAAACAAGACTCATGTCAAGACTGCTGCCAGCGACCAGCAGAGAAATAGAAAAAAAAACAATGATAGGTGTAAAACATTATTTTGATGTATTTTTACCTTGTAAACTTAATTCCTTAAACTTAATAGCTAACATTATAATAAAACTGTTATAAATTAATATGAAAAATCCTGACTTTATGTGCGTATGTTACATTGTTTGCAAATATTTTATTGCACAGATTATGGTTTTTAATGAATGGTGAATAAACAACCCAGTCTCACGGCAATTCAAACATATTTTACGAGGTGGCTAATTTATATGACCTCACTCATATGAATTTGCTTTTGCTAAATCGTACGTATTTTACGAGTTGCTAATTTGTATGAATTGGTACGACTTACTTATACCTAACCCCGCCCCTAAACCTACTCGTCACTGGGGTTCAGACAAATCGTACGAAATCGTAAGATTGAGGTTTATATCAATTACGATTATATCAATAAGTGTTAATGCAATTAAGCTAAAACAATTAAATACAAATAAATAAAATTATTAATTAAATAAATTAAATTAAATTAAAAATATATACAATGAATATGTGACTTTCAGTAAAAATAAAATAATAGTAAATAAAATACAAATCAAAATAAAATAACAAATGAAATCAATGTAAAATAATTTCATGTAATAGAATAAAATACAATAAAAATAACAAGTAACATAGAAAAATCACAATTTGTTTACAATTACATTTATTATTCTGTGCAAATAAAATTGAATACATGCAAGACAGACAGAAATACAGTTTGCTCTACACAAACTGCAACTACTATAATATCTAAAAATATATATTTCATTGCTTCCACTTTCTTTAATTATATACTACACATTCATATATACAATCACATTGTTGTATTGCATGCAAATAGTATGTTTTTATGGAGCCTATTTTAAACTGCTAAAAGTAAAATGCAAAATGGCCACGAAGAAGCAGGGGGAAATATCTTTTGCGTGTTTGAAAGAAAGAAAAAATGAATATCTATTTGGGTCATATTGAAGGATTTGTTTATTATTAAACCCTGTTTCCCATTCGCCTCTATCCTGGTTTTCTGGGTGAATCCATGAAGCTTTCAAAACACACCTGGAGAAGCAGCTTTTCAGTCTTTGTGACTGAAATATTTAGGAGTTTGTTACCCGTCGTGACATGCCTACTCGTGATTGCCTTTTTGTACGACACCTGTTTTCACCGCTCTTTCCATTTTTAATCTCTTTCTAACTCCTTGTTCCCTCTCCTCCAAGCGTTGTCTTTCTTTGTCCGCTCACCCACTTTTAGACTCGTCTTTCTGCAGCTAAATAGATTGAAATAAGTGGAGACGTCTACGGTAGCGGAACAGATGCTCTCAGAAAAGAGGTAAAGCCCTCTAGAGAAGTAGAGAGGAATGTATTTATGCGTTTACCGTCTCTCTCAAACACACTATAGTGGGTCACATGGGAAAGCTGATGGTTCACTGGTCAAATGAACTTAAATGGGGCCTGCTAGTAGAAAAGGCTTCAGCAAATGGAGCAATGGTAGCAGTGATATTACACAGCGCCTGAAACAGTCCCCAGCATTTTCAGGTGCTTCGTGATATCATTGCGCCTGCTGCAGCCATGGTATGACAGCAAAGCTCCTTGATTAACCATAACAGCTTAGAAAATCGCAACTTTTCATTTACCGTCAGTCTTAGTACATGATTCAACTACAAAAGAGTCAAACGTTAAAAAGGAAAGTTATCAAAACTCGTTGGTCATTTTTGTGCGAGATGCTAACGGTCTAATCAGATTCAATGATCTACGCTAAGCTAAGCTAAAAGTGCTACCGCCAGAACTGGAGATCGGCTAAATGGATATGGAAATGGTAAACCTTAACTAAAAAGTAAAAAGTGGAGTGCTTTAAAAGAAATAGTTCAAGGGCCCTAATCTATTGTAAAATAGTAATAATAAAGTTATCATTATTTACACGCATGTTTTTAGTTTTTTTCATATTGTTTATACAATAAATTATTTTAGATTTGATCATGTTTAGTAATATGCAATATAGATTACAAAATAATGACTAAAATAGATTTACGAAGCTCAAAACTCATAAATAATACAATTATAAAATGTTACAATTACCTAAAAACTAAATTTGCATGCGGAAATTTTCATAATCTTTCAGTTTTCATAATCTTCCTTCAAAACGTACTAACTTTAACTAACTGAGAAAAAATAAAATCTCTTTTCTCCTGATGTAACCAAGATCACACTGAACATGGCAGTGTAATATTATCCCAAAATATAATACATGCACTTTTCACAGTCACTCCAGATTTTTGCCTCTGTGGCTTTTCTTCGACTTTTATTGTTGTGCAGAAACTGATATCTTCCACCTAAACAGAAATCTATCATTCTCCCTTCTGTTCCTCTGCCCTACTTTCTCACAACTTCTTCACCCACCCACCCCCTCTCACCTTCCTGTCATCTCTTTCATCCGATGCATCATTCATTTCTGCGCTCATGGATATGGAAGACGCTGCTTTGCCGCCGTGTTTGTTTACCGCATATTGTTGAGTACTGATTAATCCTGCTTAGTAGTTCAATGCCATCAAGTCTCTCTCTCTTATGTTTATCTTCTCATCCTGTGTGGGTGTTTTTAGCATTCAGGCCATTTAAATCACACCGTCTGGATTAAGTCTACAGGAATGTGTCGTATATGCTAACATCAGTGCTGTCTTAAATATACAATGGCGCTTTCATGTGTTGTTGTCAGTGCTGAGCTTCCAGGGGATTTGTGTTTTGTTTATGGCGCACTGTGCTGCGCCTCGGGCCTTTGTGCTGAAAAAGTCAAATCAAAGGGCATTGATTGGGCGATGAGGTCATATGACACTAGCATCACACTGTGCCAACAATCCAATATCAGAAACCTTGGTCACAAATTGTTTCCAATGTATAGTGGACAGACAGGCAGGAAATCAGAGTGACTAGATAAACATAAAGATAGATAAGAACCTGTCCTAGACTTTCAGGCACAATGATAGATAGACACTTAGATGGACGGACTTCAAAATGCTACTGGCTCTTTTAGTCTCATAATTCCACATATGCACAGCTTTAGAGCAAGATTATTTAAGTCTGAGATTTTGTGAATCACGATGACTTCTGACCTGTAATGCCCAGCCTCAACAGAGCCCGACAGACTAGGGATTAAACGTTAACACCAGTTTAACATCTGAGTCATTTCAGCTGTTTGCCGAGGCTTAAAGAAAGTCCTAACTCCCAACGCAAGTGTCAGGACAGAAATTGAGTTATCAACAAGAAGGTAAATATTCACCATATGGACATCAGTGGATACCACTGTGTTTGTAAATTTGTTCTAACACAAGGAAGGCAGAACATACTGCTAAACAAATAAGATGTTTTGTGTTCCTGTCAGTGTTTTATGGTGCCCTAAAGAGTTTTGGTCAAACCCTATTACTGAGACAGGCCATTAAACTTAGAACTCTTTGTTACGTAACATACTAGGGACAGGCTGCAGCTCACTGCTGTCCCGCAAGGTCACTGACATTTGTTCTCAACAGCACTGTGTGAAAGAATTTCTACAATTTGTAGACAAACAACTCCACATTATCTCTCTATAAAAGCCTAGCAATCCCAAACCATGATACCGACCGAGAACAAGAAGGTTACTCTCCAGCATTGGGGAAGGTTACTATTGCATTACTCTATCAACGGAATACTCTACTTTTTCCAACCTGGTCTTATAAAAATATGTACCTCTGTGCACTTTTTGTGCAACACCCATTTTTACGTGCCTTACTGTATGTTACATATTTCACCTCTCGCTTACAAATTGCACCTAGGTAATTCATTTCTGCCATGAGACCAGGTAGACTTTTGCATTACTCTATAAACTTGCATTACTCCATACTTACAGTAGTTAATTTTTTAGGGAATAATCCATTGCATTAATTTTGCACTACCTGAGCTGAGTTTTGAATTTATATTTAATATACAAAAAGTAACCAGCCTACTTTACTAGCTACTTAAAAAAGGAACTCTGATTACATAACTCATGTTATTTGTAATGCATTACTTTAAATGCCCCAGTTTTTTTCGTTTTTTTGCTAATTTACATATGCTATCCAATGTCCAAAACGTATTTCAAGCCATTTTAAATCTGCAAGTGCTTCAGATGCACTGTAATTAACATCCCGTAACTCGATCCATCCTTTTCTTCATTTCTCGCACCGTTTTACTTCTCTGCTCCTTCGCACGAGTGCCTGTAAGAGCGTGTTCAGACAGCATGGAGAGTTCAGAGACGGGTTACTCCCTCCTTCCCAGGTGTGAGGCTTCACATGTGTCTCCCCGCTCAGTCGCTCTTGGTAGTTTTGAGTGTGCGTTTCTGCAGAAACATGTTTCATTTGCGTCAGAAAAAGAGCCTCATCTGAATACTGAAGCTTTCCAGTGCATTTCATTATCACTTTAATTAGGAAAGCAAATGAATCATTTGGCACGCTGTGGTGGGGGAGTTGCCACGCTGCAGATCTCCTTTTTGATCACCATTTTATCTGATACTTGGGATATCTCATTCTTACCCATCCATTCATTCCTAAAACCACTTATCCCATGTGGGTCATTCCTACCCATTTAGAGCAGCTTTATCCTTTGAACGTCTGATTATGTCTGCATAGATCATCAACCACTTTTTATAATGAAATAGCAGCTATTTAAGGCAGCAACTAATGAAGGTGATATTGCATTACTAGCCAAAAAAGGTGCATAAGACACACTCAACCCTGCCAGCCTCTGATGAACAATTTGTCTAGTACATCACCATCAAAGCCAAAAGCATTGCATAATGTCAACAATCTGTGAACATGTTCCTCCGGTCTCAATTTGTAGTTGCGTGTTTTCCGTCTTAAAGCTCAAGACCCTCTTTGGTGGTAAATGCCAGAAAAAAATGGTGGGGACGTGCAGCTGTTGTTTCTGATGTGGGTTCGTTCCTGCTAGTTCCTGCCTGAGTGTCTGAAAAGGTTTGGCACTGGTGCCAGCACCCATGTGGTGACCATATTCAAAGATTAAACACATACTTTTTTTTAAAAGCATGCAATAAAACCGTTAGGCACAAACATATATGCACGTTAAACTACGGTAAATATCTCATTTCTTAATGGTCAGTGAGCCTGCAGTTAAGTAATGATGTAAAACAGCAGATTTATTTTACTATAGCCTACTTCCTGTCAAACACGCATCACTGCTCTTTCCAGGCACTAGGTCAATATTAGCCTGATGAGTTACATTGGTCTGCCTGGAAGTTGTTAGGAAACCCTTAAGTTGTTAAGGAGAAAGGGATTTTTAGCTGTAGCCTAGAAACGCGCCATGTCATTCACTCAACAACTGACTCTGGGAGAGCAGACGACATGGTAGACTCTTGTCGGTAACCACTGGGACTGTTCGGTAAAGTGCAACAAAACCCTTAATTAAACCGTCATTTATTATTGCAAGGGTATCAAGACAGATAAGATTATTGAAGGGTTTTCTTCACTAAAGAAGTTTGTTCCAACAAGAACCTGCATTAAGACTCTACTGGAAATTGAGGAGTTTACTGCTTTCTATAAATCAGTGCGCATTTTGTTTTATTACTCATTACTCATATTTCTCATTTTACTTTGTCTGAAGTCTAGTCCTTCTTAAGGTGAGTAGGAATTATTCACATCTTTGCCTAACTGAGATGTAAATATTTGGACTTTTGGGGTGTCCAATCCTGTTCCTAGAGGGTCACTGTTCTGCAAGGTTTAGCTTCAACCCCAATTAAACACATCAGAACCAGCAAATCAGGGTCTTACGAGGCAAACTGGAAACTTTCAAGCGGGTGTGTTGGGGCAAGAGTTTGGAGACCCCTGCTTTACTGGTAAGCTCTTGTAAAACAGGATAGAACCCTAATCATGCCACTAATGGTGCTTTTCCACTGCGCTCGGCACGGCTCGTTACTGCACGGCACAGCACGGATCGGTTTGCACTTCCACTGCAGTTTAGTACTGCTTTAGAGTGGGCGGCATTATTCATGTTACGTTATAGTTGCGCCGCCTCTACTGCCGTGACATCCTCGTAAACGCGCCACAAACACACAACAATGGAGCATTTTTCATTCCACGTCACCCCATCAAGCTGGATCCGCTCCTCGGCTGTCAACGAGAGGAATGTCTGTACTTCCTCTATAGCCCACGAAACAGCCATTTTTGGTTGATACGAAAAGATGTGTTTCTTCAAACAATTTTTGCGTCCGATCCTTCGCTGGCTGTGCTGATTTAAATCTAGCAGGTCTGTCGTGTCTCGCGTTGCAAGTTCAGTGACGCAGTAATGACGATTTTCTCCGGCTAATCAGGGACCAGCAGAGTTTACACGTCACGTTTTGGTAACGGTACGGCTCGCTTGGAACCTCGACTGTGGTGGTACTAAAAAAAGGACCAGGTACCAGGTACTGTTCCCAGTGGAAAACCCCCCAAAAGTGAAGCTGTACTGAACCGTACCGTACTATGCAGTGGAAAAGCGCCATAAGAAAACGTTCACACTGTAGCTTTTGCCGTGGAATGACGCTGTTTTATAAACCATACTGAGCCTATTTGAGAGATCTAGGATACGGTTCAAGTGGCCTCCAGTTTTGTTTGCAAAGTGTTGAAGTTACTTGAACTGACTTACTTTCTGACCAAGCTCTTGCCCATTTATGTGTATACACCAGGAAAGGTCGATAAAAGTTCACAGGTTAAACCATCTATGGTTGAAGCTACCACACAAGTAGTAGCAAGACTTGCAAACATTACTCTCCTTCTCCTCACATCTCAAATCAATGTTCTTAGATTATAGAATAAGGATTACAGCTTACAGCTTGATAAAACAGGGAGGAAATCCCTACTAAAATGAAGAAGGCTAAAATTGCATTTATAAAGGGAAGGCTGCCAAACAGGCATCTCTGTTAAAGAAAACTGATGACTCAGCCTAAAAAAGAAGCCTCTCATTAGATCACAGTGAGACCAACAAGGGAACGACCATTCTTTGAATTTGTGGTGTCAAAGAAAAGCTCTCTAAACTTTAGACATCTGTATAAGCTGTTAGTGTGTATTAATGTACCAGTTCATGAGGCATGGACAGCACCAGGTGGATCACACATTTGCAGGGATTTGAGCTGATAAAGCGAGATAATATGTCTTTCATTGGAATGACGGAACAGCCGATCATCTGTTTGGAATGTATGTGTGTGTGTGTCATACGTTATAGACTATCTCATACGAGGTCAGGAGAGACTGTATCCCTGTCTGGAATGTAGAAGGGCAGGATCAAAAATCAACAGTGAAACATTAATGCTCAAGCCTGGCCTAAGCATTTACAAATCAGGTTGTTTTTTTTTCAATGAAGTATCTAAAAAGCTTTAAAACAAGAAATTTACTTCAGAAGAAACAGTACAAAAGATATTTGGATGGATTTTTTTAAAATTTTTTTATTTATTTATTTTTTTTTTATTGATGTTTGTTTAGTTTTTTTGCAGAAATTGCAAAATGCAAAACTATAAGTAATTTATTTTTTTATGAAGTGCAATCTATAGTTGGTAATATTAATAATTTTAAATAATTTAAGTAATTTTATTTAAGTAATATAAAATAATTACATTGCTGTGTACATATAGTATATATATATATATATATATATATATATATATATATATATTTTAGTGCTGTCAACGGATTAATCATGATTAATCACATCAAAATAAAAGTTTTTCTTTATA
>JAUCNO010002014.1:0-15241 GCA_032353835.1 Enteromius viviparus
ATGGAGAGGCCTTCTGAGCATATGTAGTGGTAGTTTCATGGCTCTAGCTCATTCCTAATTGGAGAAATCAGCAATGTCCCCACTCTCCCCTACATGTGTTTCGTGTGAACACCTTCTGCTGAGTAATGTCTGTCATGTTATTATCTGTTATTTTGCTTAGATTCAGTGCCATATGGATGCATTTCAGCTTTGAATATTTGTTTTATAGCTTTCATTTGTAAACTTAACATACTCATGCATGCTGTTTAGACATTATTTTCTTTTTTACATTAAAATATGTCATATGTAAAGGAGTGTCTTTAGGGGAATAGTGGAGTCAGCTGTTCGATTTATCTACGATTCAAGATTAATCGATTATACAGTATTTATCACACACGTGTATGTGGATTATTTATTGGACACACAGAGTGAGTAAAACAAAACTGAAACTCAGGCTGACCACAAAACTATCTCTTTTTTTCAGTTTTTTGGGTAACACTTTAGAATTACGTTCCGGTGTAAGTCATGTATAAGTGATTAGTTAATGATGAAATGTTCATCTACAAAACATTCACAAATGATGTCTCATTAGGACAGATGATATGTTGTGTAAAGAGTATTTTAGCACTGTGCACCTCATGTGAACTTCAGTTAAGGGGAAAACTAGTTCACATTATCAGTAGATCCCACACACTCCACACAGAACACAATCGTCTGTCCTAACGAGATAAAGGGTTTACACACTTTATTAAATTAAAAAAATTACATGTAAATTACTTGTAAAATCATTAACTTAACATAATAATCACTTATTAATCAATTAATTAATTAGGCTCATCATTAACTAATCACTTATAAATGACTTACAACGGAACGTTATTCTAAAGTGTTACCGTTTTTCTTTTCTCTTGAAGAGAGAGGCAGTGGAAGCAAGCATAGGCAGAGTTGCGAGGTCTGGACAAGTAGTTATGATTTACATCCAGAACATGATGCATTATGGGATAGGCTTAGCATCAAATACTTTGGCATTTTGAAGACCTGGGACAGTCTTGAACACTTAAGTGCTGAGAATTCATGAAATTTACTCCTACTTTCAAACTTAAGCAAGTTATCAAGTCACTCTCTCTTACTCCCGCAGGTAAGACAGCTCGAGAGGTTTCTCAAGTGGTTAGGAGTTGCCAGCAGGAGCTTGTGATGGCGTTAAAGAGACAGTGATGCACATGCTCGAGCCTTTAAGAAAAGTTTATGTTTGGCAATGAGCTGTTAATCAAGCGATTACATTTTATCAGTAAATTAAAATGAGCAAAGAACATTAACATTATCAAAGAACCTCTTTAAAAACACTCCTGTGTTGAAGAGCGTTAGAATGTAAACTCCTATTAGGGATTTTAGCGCAGCTTTGAGCCAATGTTTTTGTCAATTCTTAGCAGTGTTCTTGAGAGTAATTCTTAGAAGCTTGATAAACACGGGCCCAGGTAGATCTTTTACTCCTATTTAATCTGTGGCAATCTGGTGTTTACCATTGATATGGTTTTCAATTATGAATACTGTATAACTGTAATGATCACATGAAGTTGGAGTCAGATTGAACACTATAGAGCAAAATAGAAACAAAATCCTGATCAATTCAAAAACCACCCAAGAAGACCAAATATTTATTAACCTTGGACCAGGCCTCTGGATTCCGTTCTTTAGGCCAGGTGTGGACTTTACAGTACAAGTGTGTTAGTGTTATAAGCCAGGTTTAATCTAGGTTTAAACTGACTGTTCCAGAGTTTGGGTGCTAAATATATCTATACGATGTTTGATCGATGTTCATCTCTCAGACATCACACAAATATCACACATTTGCATCTTGAGCAAATAGACACACAATTATATCAGAATGGCTCTCTTGATAAGTATCAATGTCAAGTATGTGAACACAAAGTTAAGTTTTATAAACCGAATTTCAGGAGGAGCATTGATCGAACGATTAGCCAGCTGCAACCAATCTTCCAATCAGCCACTCGCTCCCCTGTACAAATACCTCTATGGGCAAGCAAATTCTGACAGTGACAGAGAAGCCTTTACTAATTTGTTTAGGATGGAAAGAAACCATCAGAAGAACTCACAGAAAACTACATAGAGCTATTTGTCCAAACATACACACAATGGCACAATTTGTATTACATTTTGATCATTTAAACTGTGTTAATCAATATTTTATTCTTACTTTAAGATACGGACAAAGGTGTTGCTAAGATGTGGGCATTGAAACATTTTAAAAAACACACTCCTCCTCCATCTGTAGGTACTGTAAATTATTTATTTTCTCCAATTTTCCTCAGTGAAACAGAACACTTAAAACAGAAGCACTAAGTTAAATAGTGGTTAAAGAATGTTGGAACCCAGTAAAATATATTGTGCAGCACAGAAAAAAATTACAACAGTAAATTAATATTAAATAAATATTTTAAATTATATTAAATATTCTTTTTGGTTTAAACAGAGTTTGATGAACCCTGGCGATCCTTGGACTGGAAGTAAGCTCTAAAGACCTTTTTCCGTCCTACCAGAATGAGTTAAGCTTATTACTTGACTCTCTGAAAAACTGGATTCTGGTTGATTAATTAATGGTCATATTTGTGTTGTAACTACTAAACTGAATGACAATTGTCAACACATTTCATGTTTCTCATGACTTTTTTCTCATATAGACACTTGTTCACTTTATTTGCACATTGTTATTATGCATTTTGTTGCTTTTAAGCTACAAATTCGATGATTTTCATCTTTTAGTTTCTAAAATGACAATGGTGCTGTAGGAGTATGTCAAAACATACATTTGTAGGCCAAACTGGATGTGTTTCCTACTTTTTACAACTCTTTCTAGGAAAGAACAACAAAACATTATGACAACAATAACCAACTTCAAATCTGGGAACAAAGAAATCGAGACCCTGAGAATTCTTCTGCATGGACCACAAGGTGCTGGAAAATCAAGCTTTTTCAACTCTGTGAATACTGCTCTCCAAGGCCGCATCACAACCAGAGCCCTGGCACAATCAGTAGATACTGGTCGAAGTTTTACTTTGGAGGTAAAAAGAAACCTAAGCTTAAATGTAATAATTAATTCAAAGAATTCATTCAAAATGGCTGATTCATTTAGAAACAAAGCAAGTGACTTGATTATTATTTGACTACATTATATTTTTAAAGAATATATATATATATATATATATATATATATATTGTGTTTTAAAATATATTTTTATATATATCCCGCCTTTATAAGGCGCAGACTTTCTCCATACCATTGCGAAGTCTTATCTGCCAATGGTGATATTTCTGAGCGTTTTGATGATTCCTGCCGCCTGCCTTGTTGACTACTTGCCTGCCTTGTAACTATTTTACTGGATTATCTGTGATATATCTGTTTGCCGGTGACTGTACTTCCTGCCTGTTTGAGATTCTGATTAAAGCCTTGTGAATGGATCCAAACGTCGCTGAGAGTATGTTACAAAAGACTTAGTTGGACCAGGATCTAGCGGTTTTTTCACAGCGTTGTCTCTGAAGTGTCTCGCCAAGCCCCCGTGCTCATTACACACCATCAACAACTGGACAAATTAACTGCGATGACGGAGGACCTTGTGTGATCAGTACAGACACTCACCCTGGCAGTCAATCAATCCAATGCTCAAGTTAGTCCTCCCGTGGCGGCCGCTGTTTCACCGCCTCTCGTGGCGTCTACCAGCACATCACGCCTATCACTTCCTAAAAAGTATGACAGCTCTGCAGGCAAGTGCAAAGGTTTTCTTATGCAGTTAACCATTTATATCAACTCCCAGGCACAATGCTTTACAACAGATGATTGCAAGGTCTCTCTAGTTTGCTCACTCCTCACGGGCAAAGCTTTAAAGTGGACTACGGCGTTATGGGAGGGGCAACAAATGACGTTCCCCTCATATCAGCACTTTCTAAAAAAGTTCAAGGAGGTGTTTGATCATGGTGAGGATGGCAAGGAGGCAGAGGAGGAACTTTTAACCCTTCATCAGGGGTCTTCTACTGCAGCTGACTACTCCCTAGTGTTCCTTACACTGGCGGCGCAGGCAGGCTGGGAGGGGAAGCCCCTGAAGGCCATGTATCATTGCGGCCTAAGAATGGATTTGCAGGCTGAGCTGACATGCTGAACGGAGGATGAAGAACCGCCTGTGTCTATACTGCGGCCAACCTGCCCATCCCGACCTTCTAAACCCACCAGCTCTCGGGTAAGAGTCCATCACTGCTACTAGACGTGTGTATTGTGGTTCAAGGCCGTAACATAAAGACTAAAGCCTTTGTTGAATCTGGAGCCGCTGGCAACTTTATTGATCAAGATTTTGCTAATCGTCATCATATTTCTCTCTTTCCATGTGTACCCCCCATGGTCGTGGCAGCCCTTGACAGACGACCACTAGGGGTGGGAAAAATTCACTACACCACGGAAAAACCTCACCCTAATAACCAGCTCCCTGCACACAGAGACTATTCAACTTCATGTAACCCAGTCACCCAACCACTCCTTTGTACTCGGTCACCCCTGGCTAACCCTCCACGATCCTCGAATATCCTGGAGAGATCAGGAGATCTTTCACTGGTCAACCATTTGTCAACAGAATTGTTTGATCTACCCTCAGAGAAACCCCATGGACACATCTGGCCCTGCTCCGGAACCCACGATCCTGGCAGACCTCCCCGAGCCATATCAGGACCTCCATCTGACCTTTAGTAAAAATCAAAGCCACCCTGCTGCCTCCCCGCCACGATACAGATTGCACCATTGAGCTCTTGCCAGGAGCCACGCCCCCTAAAGGGCCGAGTCTACCCCTGTCCCAACCAGAAACCCAATGTATGCAGCAGTACATGCAGCAGTACATCGAGGAGAAGCTCTCCAAGGGCTTTATCCGGTCTTCCACCTTGCCAGCTTTGGCCAGCTTCTTTTTCGTCAAAAAAAAGGACTATTGAGCCCTAAACGAAATTACCATAAAATATCGCTACCCCCTTCCATTGGTACCATTGGCCCTGGAGCAGCTCCACACAACCCGCATCTTTACCAAGTTGGACTTAAGGTGTGGTTATAATCTCATACGCATCCGTGCAGGGGATGAGTGGAAGACCGCCTTCTCCACAACTACTGGGCATTATGAATATCTAGTTATGCCCTTTGGTCTATCCAACAGCCCCTCTGTGTTCAAGTCCTTAATAAATTATAACTTCTGGGACATGCTTAAGAAGTTTGTTATCGTTTACATTGATGACATCTTGGTGTACTCTGAGAACCTTCAGTACCATATCAAACATGTACGAAAGATGAAAGTGGCCTTGGAGGAATGGAGGCACTGGTTGGAGGGCGCCACCAACCAGTGGCATCCTCCAACCAGAACTTGGGACTTGGAGTATTTGAGAACTGCACGACGCCTCAATGCTCATCAAGCACGATGGTCCCTGTTCTTCTCACGGTTCCACTTTCAGGTCACCTACTGACCCAGGTCTAAAAACGGCAAGGCTGAGGCACTTTCTAGACAACACGATCACTCTCAGATTGACATACAAGCATCCTCTATCATTCCCTCCACCCTTATTGTCTCTCCTGTTCAGTGGGATATCATGGCCGAGTTAGCGGAGGCCCAGCATAATGATCCTGCTCCACCAGAGTGTCTGCCGGAACGAACTTATGTACCTGCCACACTACGTCAACGTCCTTTAACCCTAATTCATGAAAGCCCCAGTGTGGGTCACCCCGGCATCCTAGCTACCCTGGCGCTCGTTTCCAATAAATTCTGGTGAAACAGCAGATAATCTCCTTTATCAAAGACTGTGTCATTTGCTTGCAAACCAAATCCCAACATCAATGCTCTGCAGGTCTCTTACAGCCTTTGCTAATCCCAGAAAGACCCTGGTCCCACTTGGCAGTGGATTTTGTTACAGATTTACCTCCCTCCAACCAAACATACTACCATCTTGACTATCATTGACCCGTTCTCCAAGGCCTGCCGTTTCATCCCACTCCACTGCCCACTGCCTGGGAGACCACTCATACCCTCCTCCATCAAGTTTTCCGTTTTTATGGATTGCCCGAAGACATAGTTTCCGACCGAGGACCACAGTTTACCTCCAGAGTGTGGAAAGCCTTCTGCTCCCAATTAAACATAAACGTCAGCCTGACATCAGGATACCATTCCCAGTCCAATGGGCAGGTTGAAAGACTAAACCAAGAACTGACTAAATTCCTTCGTGCCTACTGCCATCTAAATCAATCAAATTGGAGTGAATATCTCCTTTGGGCAGAATACGCTTAAAACTCGTTGAAGAAACTATCAACTCAACTGACCCCGTTCCATTGTGTACTAGGCTTTTAGCCCCCTTTGTTCCCATGGTCAGGGGAGACCACCAACCTCCCAGCAGTAGACTCTTGGCTTCAGAGGAGTGAGGCCACCTGGGATGCCACCCACTAACCTACAATGAGCTATTCAATGTGTAACCCGCCGCCAGAGATGTTAGGCTTTGCCTCCCTTGCAAGAAACTCAATCCGAGGTACATGGGTCCCTTCCAAATCATAAAACAAATCTCTCCTGTTGCATTCTGTTTACAGTTACCATCCCATTATCGGGTCCTGTGATTGCTTACCTGTGTTTGACCCTGGACTGTTTATCCCTTGTACGATTCCTGCCGCCTGCCTTGTTGACTACTGCCTGCCTTGTGACTATTCTACTGGATTATCTGTGATATATCTGTTTGTACGGTGACTGTACTTCCTGCCTGTTTGAGATTCTGATTAAAGCCTTGTGATCCGAACGTCTCTGAGAGTATGTTACATATATATATATATATATATATATTTCCAGAACTATGCTGTTTTGCTCTTTATTTTTTGTCATTGTTTCTGATTAAGTTACACAGCATTCTATAAGTATTTAAGCTCTCGGTTCTCTCATATACTGTTTACAAATCAACAAACAATGTTTGGATTTTATTTTCAGTGCAAAACATACAAAATTAAGGAAAAGCCTGGCTCCTTTTATCCTTTCACCTTCACTGACATTGCTGGTATGCATGATGAAGATACCTCAGTAAAGACAGAGGACATCTACAAATTATTAAATGGTCACATCATCGATGGTTACACTGTATGTATATAAAAAATGAAAGTATTAATATTGTTTGATTAAAATGTTACAATAGCTACATGATAAGTCACCCGTAAGAAATAAATACATGCAGAGCAACTAGAATTTTTTTTTGTCCATTCAGTTTAACCCAGCAAAAGCAATTGCTGAAGATGACCCAAAGTACAAAGCAAACCCTGCAATGAAAGACAGGATTCACTGCCTGGTGGCGGTTCTTCCTGCTAACACTATTTCTATGATGGATGAGAAGGTAATTAGGCAAATGAAAGCAGTTCGGGAGAAAGCACGAGATCTGGGTGAGTCATATTGAATATACATTTTTTATTAAAAAAAACAATAATATGTTGGGGGGATAGGTTTTTAATTTTCCCTAAAATAGTGTCTTGCCTTCTGGAGCATCAGTGAATATTGACACTTTTTGTAAGTTCTGCATGAGTCAGAATCATAAAGCCACTGTTGAGAAACTCAAAATGAGCAGAAGAAAGCCAAAGAGCGAGCAGATTGAAGAATTTATGAAGACAATTTGGCATTTTCATCACTAAAGATGCAGATACTCACGCATAACTATCACAAATAATGTAATCATTCAGTAATGATTGAGAAAGCTGCACACTATAATAAAAACAAAGTGGCTGTAAAATTATCAAAATCATTTGAATACATTTCAGTATTAAATTACTGTGTATTGTGGAATATTTATAATTGCATCACAGGCATTCCTCAAACCATAATCATGACCAAGGTGGATGAAGCATGTCCATTAGTCAAAGAGAATCTTGAGAAGATCTACACAAGCAAAAAAATAAAACAGAAGGTATAGTACTTTAACTTTGTGAACAAGGTAATTTTGGCAATGACATAATAGTTCCTTTTCAGGAACTTCAAGCTGCATCACCACACTTTAGGAACACCTCTCTGCCACGCTCTGCATCTGTTGTACAATCTGTCCAATGAAAGGGTACGACGTCAAGACGTAAGAGACCAGGAAGCATAAAAGCATGTGCGGCAAAGCTGGCATCAGCATTCAGCACTGCACTCTCTGTGTGTCTGTCAAAATATCTGTTCTGTGAGTCTTATTTAGTGTTGTCTGTCCACAAGCACTTCATTATTGTTGCAAAAGCACTCACCTGACAATTCAAACTAAGAATTATGTCTAAGAACAGTGTTAAGCACGAGGGGGAGATGCTTGTACAAACGCTGTGTCTTCATGCAAATGCTTCATCACAGCCGGGGACACACACACATTGTGCATGCTTGCCTGGGAGTGGAGCATGCATTGGCTGCGTTGAGAGAGGGGGCTGATTGTCCTCACTGTGAGCGAATGCTATCTAGGCATCGTGTGGGTTTCATCTCCGATCAGAGCCGGCGCCAGACCATGACTAACGGGGGGCACGTGACATCTAAGGAGGGGGCATACAATTAGCAACAATAACTTATAAAAGAAGCATAAAAAAACAATACAGTGCAAGCGCATACTCATACAACTGGCACAGACTGTCAGCTCATTTCCCGTAAAGAAATCACAAAAATCAATATTACCAACAAAACAGATTAGCAAGAAACACATTTAAGCGTGCATAAATAAAATAAACGTATTAACTTTTAAAAAACAAGTCTCTTTTCATAAAAAAATTAACACACATCATTAAAAATCACGTAACATTCAATACATCATTTATTTGATTTATTCTTGATATATATCGAATTAATTAAAATTTGTGTAGGTGGGCACAACAAGCTCTTTGCTGGAGCACTGTCTCCGATGCAGGCACGAATGTCTCCTGCTCGAGTCTGGTAGATTTTTAAGTCAGTCAAGAGAGTGAAAGAAGGCAGATCACTCACTGTCGAGTAGTTTCAGAGGCTGCTGGGTCTGATGGCAGCTGCGTCCAACATGATACCTTTTGGCCTGCTGTACATGAGACCCCTACAGTGTTGACTCAAGACCAAGAAGGTTGCCTTGAGGGGAAATCTTTTTAACATGATCAGAGTCTCCCGACGATGTGTGCGAGCCCTAGGTATGTAGAAGAAATCTTGGTTCTTAAATCAGGGCACAGTTCTGGGAGTTCTCCATCATCAGTTAACGTTAGTAACGGATGCGTTAAATATGTAACCATCATTCCCTGAGAGAACGAGCCACACAGCCTGCGGCACATCAACTGCCTGGAGATGCTTGCAGTGTTTTGAGCACTTAAACACTTCCTCTTGAGAGCAGGTATCTTGAGACAGGGGCCGAGGCCCAGGAAAGAGGTGGACCTCTTCGTGAGACACCAGAACACACAATGACCCTCTGGTTCTCTCTAGATCCTCTGGGACTGGACTCTATGGCACAGACTTGGCCGAAGCTTCGTCTGTACCCCTTTCCCCTGATCCCGCCATCCTCCTCCCTTTCGAGATCCAGACAAAGAGAAGCTTAATCATATGTGTCCGAGCACTGGACACACACTGTACGTTCCACAAAGCAGCCTTGTGGTGAAAGTTGGACCAATGTCTTGTGTGATTGGTCCACCCGGAAGGCACCAACCTGCTACCAAGCAGACCATTAGCTAGTGGCTTGTCGAGACAATCACAGTCTGTTATGAGTCCTCTGGTCTCCCCTCATCGATGAGATTTCAGGGCTCACTCTTTTAGGAGTATGGCGGCCTCCAAGGCCTTCTCTGCAGGTGTCCCAGTCTCAGACATCTGCAATACTGTGGCTTGGTCCACCCCATCTACATTTGTCTGGTTCTACAGCCTTGAAGTTGGTATGACCCCAGGGTATTCAGGCCTCTCGTCCTAGTAGTGTATGTTGAGACAAAGACACAGGGCAGGGACTTGGAATTCTGGTGGCATGGACATCTCATTCCCAAAGCTCGAAAAGGAACGTCTCCAGGTTCTGCATGTAACCACGGTTCGTTGAGGGAACAAGACGCTGCGTCACGTGACATGAAACTGATGGCGGCTTTGCACATGCTTTCATGTGACATCATTTTTCTCTGACATCACCCGCACATGATGTCACACCCTTCCACTGGACAGATTCTACAGCAGATTCAGAGCGTGGTCACGCAGAGGCATTTCCAAACCATGGTGACACAGTGTCTCGTTCTCTCAAGGAACGATGGTTACATGTGTAACCTGGAGATGTTTCTTGTACTTTCAATGGAAAATTAAAGGTTTTAATATATGATATTAGATGATTAATGTGGGATTCAGTCTCATTAAATATTCCATGTAGCAGAGTTTGTGTGACCTATATTCTTTGTACTTTGTACTTTTTCTGTCATCTGTATATAAAGTGTGTGTGTGTGTGTGTGTGTGTGTGTGTGTGTGTGTGTTTCTCTTTGCAGATGGAGGAGTGTTCTTACAGTCTGGGAGTTCCTTTAAGCTACATTTATCCAGTGAAGAACTACCACGAGGAACGTGCCACTAACACCACAATGAATATTCTGATTTTAGATGCTTTGCAAAATATTGTAAACTTTGCCAATGACTATGTGGAGGATCAGGTGCCTGATGATTTCTTACTTGGTAACAATGCTATACATTAAGGTACATGCATGGAATACTGTATAGGGGACCATTATATCTGCTGTACAGTATCACACATTGTTTTATGAATATTAAGTAAAGATATCTGAAGGCACTTGTTTATTGTTTTAATAATTGTGTAGCTCATAACTGTACTGTGTGGTAGTGCTTTAGTGCTTCATATATTCTTAGTTGATTTTAATGTAGGACATTAAAGGGCACCTTTTTTTTCATAAAAACATCAAAAATCAGTTACCGAAGACATCAGTGTTCAAACCTGTCTACCTATTTAATCCGATATGCGATGGTAAACTAATAAAATTTCAATTCACACTAATTTGTATAGAGCCATTCCTTGTCAACTGCAGAATGATCTATTATATAGTGTTTGTGTGTGTCCTGGTAAACCCTATATTATGAGAATGAAATATCCTGTATCTTTAATTAGTAATAATATTCCTGAGTAAATGACGGCAGAAGCAGAATTTGAAAAGTAATAAGGATTTTATTCTACTGTTCTAATGCCCTGTCATACTTGTTCAGCCTATTTCTGATTTACTGCTTGTGATTTATATTTATGAATCATTTCTGTTTGCCAGCATACTGTAAATAACATGGTCCAGATCAGTATATAGTTGTGGCTGTCCAAACTCTGTCCTGAGGGCTGGTGTCCTGCAGGGTTTGGCTCCATCTCTCCTCAACACATGGAAGTTTCTAACAAGCCCAGTAAGTGCTTGAGGAGCTGCTTCAGGTGTTTAATTAGGATTAGAGCTAAACTCTGCAGGACACCGGCCCTCAGGACAGAGTTTGGACAGCACCAGTATACAGGTAAGCTATTATTCTCTATCATTACAGTTATTGTTCTGGTTATTGTTCTTGGTGTTTAAGAGTGCCACCAGAGCTACACTGCCTAGTTCGTGGGCACCTAAAACTGACCAATAATAGAAACTAAACAGTTTAAAAGACTTGTAATAATAGAACTATTGTTCTTTGTGGCACATGTTCATGGGTTTCAGGAAATCAGTGCCGAGTCATTGTAACCCTCTCACATATTAGTTGTATAAACGAGAATATTACAGTATGGAAATAAATGAACACTTTGAGAATGAGACTGATTGCACACATAATATATAAGGTAAAAAAAAAAGCATAGTAAATGAATATGTGCAAAAATATCACACAATAACATACTGATCAAATAAACTAAGTTAGATTCAGCAGCTGGGTGGATAAACTTACTCTGTTCTCAGGAGAAACACAAGCAGAAGAACACAGGACAGGCCGGAATGATCTAGAAAGTGTCTCTGATTGGTCAGCTCTCTCTGACCAGCACGGTCCAGTCTGAACTGAAACTGAAAGCAGCTTTCCTGACCCACACAAGATGCTGAGGTGAGGTAAAAACCCCAATTTGTGATATTCATTCAAAGCAAAGTCAGTGAACAGGCAGTTTTAGCTTTAAATTAAAAAGAATATAATCAGTAATTATAACAGTGCAAGTTAAACACCGCTGTCACAACAATTAATTAAACAGTGCTTTTTAACAATACAGTAATCTGGGACTAGACATTTACATTTACTCATTTAGCAGACACTTATATAAAGCAACTTTTGAGCAATACATATGATTCATCATTAAGAGGCACATAAACACAGAACATGCTCGTAATACAAGGTTTCAGACACTGTTCATATTAGCACAAGCTACAAAAGTGTGGGTGAAAAAAAGGATGCATTCAAATGAGATGAGGTTTGAAAATTCATTCCAGCAGCCAGGATCGATGAACAGAACGGTGAAGGTGTCGCTTACCTGTAGATCTCAGGCTTCTGGAGTGGATGTAGATTTATAAGAATGATTGGAAGTAGAAGAGTGCTGAGCCTTTGGCTGTTCTGCTGACTGGGGTTCCTCAGGGATCCGTTCTTGGACCCTTGCTCTTCTTGTTAGACACTACAACAGGTTTCTGACTGAATGTGGTCGGAGTGGTACGGAAGGAGCTCAGTCTCTGCCAGATTGAGCTGAAGGTGATGTTCTTTCATCCAGACTGTTGTTATTTTAATAAAAAAAGAAACACTGGTGACTGAACTGTCCGAATGAATCTAACTGAATCACGATTCACAAACCGAATCAAGCTGTTCCGTCGTCACTCAAAAGTGAATAACATGCTTTATACAGTATTTCCCATACAGTGCAATCAGTCATATGTTTTAACTGTTTTATTTACAATAGACAAAAAATACAAACATATATACATTTTAACACTGATTTATGCGATTACCTGATCCACCGAACCGACATCTATCAGCATCTCAGCGTCTCACTGCTGCAGGCCTGAACACACACTGAACCGTTCCTGTTTTGTCTTTGTACCTTTAAAGCTTTAAATTATTGCTGAAGTGACTCCGAATGGCAGTTAACGTAAAGAGCAGGTGGAAACATCAACACACACGATATTAAAATGTCCCCCGTGTGCTGCAGGAAACGTTTCGTATCTTAGTCATATTCCTGTACAAATATCTACACATTCTTCAAATCAAGACAGTTACTAGCATTTAATCTTGCATGAATTTGTTTTCCAGAACAAATATCTATACGTTTATTTGAGATGCAAAACATGTGAAGTTTAGTTTTCTGAGAAACTGAAGAAAACAATAATTACTAAAGCAAAAACTAATATCTGTCACTGGGGAATGAAAACATGTTCTCCTTTTTGGTAGAGATTTCTTCTATTTTTAAGCATTTCGTGCCTCATTTTGATCAATTTCTCATAAAACAAGACTTTTTATGTTATTAAGTAAATGTGTCTGGATTTATGGATCTTCTGAAACATCAGTTTCTGCAGACGTGATCAGATACAGTAAAAAGTACTAGGGATCTATTTTCAAGCAGTAAGGTGCTGCTAATAGACGACGTTTACTCTCAGAGACCAGACCGACTGACTGCAGAAACCCTGCTCACGTGTGTTGTGTGCCGTATTTGATTTATGATCATTCACACACATCTTCATCTTCTTCATCATCATCATCAGTCTGAGGTTTCTCTCACAGCTCCAGAAAGTGTTAAGGAAACGCATCTTGATTCATGAATCTTCAGATGAGGAAGAACATCACTGTTTGCGCTGTTATCAGTAAAAGTTGTGTTATTGTAAAGTATTGGTGATCTATTTTTGAAATGTTAAAGCATTGCTAATACAAGACATTGACGTTTAGAGACAGTCTTGACATCCGTGAGCCTGGAGCACAAAATCAGTCATGATAGCACACAATACACAACAACACACTGTAGGAGTCAAAATCTTTTCTGCCAAAAATCATCAGGATATTAAGTAAAGATCATGTTCCCTGAAGATATTGTGCAAATTTCCTCTTTTTTTTTTTTTGCATCCAAAAACATTAATGGAAAGTTCATTCATTTAACTTTCAGATGACTCCTGTGTCTCTGTGACTGGTTGATTGGCTCTTGGGTTTAGGTAGCTAGTATAAATATGCCTCAGAGTAAAAACAGTGGCTCTGTCAGTGCGTATCTTTCAGCTGGAATAGCCCAGATGTGCAGTGTAGTCTGGGACTAGGCCTAAACCTTCATTCAGTGTTCCTGCCTGTGTGTTTGACCTGCATCCAGTGTTTGTTCCTTGACTCTCCTCTTCATCATCCTCCTGGAGCCTGTGATGTGTCTCACAGTTATTGCTGATTAAAGTGCCTGGCCCGTGTCCGTCTGCTCTCAGAGCACCAGGCCGGGGACGTGGCGCAGCAGTGCAGGGTGTGGAGCGGCCGGAGGCTCCGGGTTCGATCCGGTGGGTCTGTGTCGCGCGCTCTTCTGATGCGCTCTCAGGCCGGCTAGCTGCGAGTAGGCGCTCTGGCACACGGTGCACTTGTAAGGGCGCTCGCCGGTGTGCAGACGCACGTGGTTCCGCAGCGTGGACGACTGACTGAAGCGACGGCTGCAGAAGCGGCACACGAAGGGCTTGTCCAGCGTATGGATGCGCATGTGTGAGCGCAGGTTACTGCGAGAGTTAAACCCTCGGTGACAGATCACACAGCGCATACGGCTCGAGGACGAGGACGAGGAGGACAGTGAGGAGCAGCCGGCCTCACAGGAGTGAGAGTCTTCTGCTGAGGAGCACAAACACCGTCTCAGACACCACACAATATTAAAGGATGTACTCAACTCACAGAACATGGTTTGTCTCAAGGGCAGAGTAAATATTGTGTTCAAATAATATATTTGATATAAATAAAATCTCAAGAAGTCATTCAAATGAGCAAGATCTCAACAATAGATAAAGTCTGGAAAATAAATCATTAAAAAAAGCATTTAAAATGAATAAAAACCTTAAAATAAATAAAATCTTAAAAAGTCATGAACTTTTGAAAATTTATAAAATCTCAAAAATGTAAAAAATCTCAAAAACTCATGAAAACAAATAAAATGTTTAAAAAATTGTTGAAGGTTTGAATGGACAGAGATGGTAACACTTTATAATAACGTTCAGTTGCAAGGCATTCATAAGGGATTAGTTAATGATCAACTAATTATTCACTAAATATTCATAAGCAATTAATAAGTGATATGCTAGCAATTTATGTATGTTTTATTAAGTCATTTACAAGTCATT
>JAUCNO010002015.1:0-15218 GCA_032353835.1 Enteromius viviparus
TGTATCTGAGACTTAGATAATGTGAAGTAATTGTGATATTATTTAAACTCAACAGAGATCAAGTGTTTGTGTGTAAGAGGATCACAGAAAGCTGCAGATTCTCATACTGTTGTCACACGGTGTGTGTTTTTGAGTATTAATGAGTTTTATTTCTTTATTTCAGTATTTCTTAACTCTTTAAAGTTCTACCTCGCTCTGCTGCAGATTACGCACACGCAGTAACCAATCAGGATTATATATTATTTTTAAGGGTGTTATATTATAATCTTGTTATTGTTCTATTTGTTTATTTATCTCTATTTAACAAAGCACAATTGTAGTCAGTTTGGAAACTTTGCGCCACCTGGCGGTAGTTTTGTGAACGACTTTAACACACGACTAAATTAAATTTAAATCCGGGACTTTGCCGCGGCGGTACACGCAGCTGTAATAGTCATTTTGGTTGTTCACCTACTCTATGTGTAACAAATTTGCTCAATAGGGGAATATTTATAATTAATTTTAACTGGTTATAATTAATAACAAATATTTAGATTAGATAGTAGGATTAACTGTAGCAGAATTAAAGTTACAATTACTTGATCTGTCCGTCCACCCAGGGAAAAAATAATATAATTATTCCTGGCCAAGGAAGGATAGCTTTCCCACTCTGCAGTACTAGCAGTAATTTAGCATATAGCTAAAGATCAATGTTCAGTGACTTATGATTGTAAGCAGTACATAGAGACAATAGATTGTGAATATAGGGAATTTATTAAATGAGGCTATAGCTAACATACAACAAATTAAACAAACATATACATACAGGATAAAGGAAAGGAAAAGAGAGAGAAGAGCAAGAGAATGGCAGTATTTCACAGCAATTACCCACGGCCTAATGAGAATCATCAAAGAATCAAGGTTCACCTTAAAAGGGGTTCCAGCTTAAACACATTTAAATAGTTATAAAAGTTACTTGCATTGGTCTTTGTGTCTGCAAGAGAGTCCTGATTTCTAGATGATCAACCTTTAGGTTCTCCTCTGGTTCCTTGAAAGGTAGGAAAATAGTCCACAGCGTTCACAGAGTTCTGCTAAGTGTGAAAAAGTGTTCATCTCAAGAAGAAAGGATTTGAGCACAGAATAGCCTGGGTGAAGGATTTTTGATGGATCCCTGACACACCCACCACTTGGGTGGAATGGCCAATCACAAGCGTGTATTTTTAGCAGGAGAAAGTGTCTTTGTCTCCGTTTATGGCCCATTGGAATTTAGAGTTGTTGCAGTTTATTTCAAAACCTTGTAGAAATTGTATGATGCATTTCGTAATTGCATAGTATACATCATTGTTTCAGTAATTAAGTGAAGATAATTTTGATACCAAGAAAGCAAGGGTGGGGGGTTTTCTCCTGCGCCTCTTTACAATGAAGTTTGATGTAGCGATTGGATCCCAATCTGTTTAGCATCCTCGTGATAGTGGGGAAAACTATGGGCAATCAAGCCTCAATATAAATGTAGACTGAGGGTCCAGTTCTGTCATTTATATGCAAATGTCAAAGGCTAAAAGGGCTTTTAAGACCTAGAGCCCAAACTGGCCATCTGTGATTTTAAGCAGACGCTATATATGTGACTTTGTCTCTTACAAATGTGTAACAGTAGCTTCCTATTACATCTATATAATTACAAACTGTAAATACAAACTGTTCCATGACTTAGTTACATAGTAAGTACACTTTGTTTCATATAAGTACAATGAGTACAACTTATTAGGTAATTACTAATTACACCTTAAAATAAAGCATTGAGAAAAAAAAAAATAATAAATCTCTTTTGTAGCTAAGAATGCCTCTTTCCATGAAGTATCTGAGTATCCATTTATCTTATCTATTAAATAAAGCCATTACTTTTGTTGGTTGTTTTGGCTGCTATTTCTTTAAGAGCTGCTGCTAAACATTACACAAATCTGACGCATCATTTTTTTCCCCCTCAACTCTCTTTCCTATTTCTGACCCATTGCAGGTCTCAACTATTTCAGTGTCTTCTAATGAGCTGATGAGTTGCATTGAGTGTGATAGATGAGGGATGATCCAGGAGTTTTGAAAACCATTTCATATACAAAGCCCTAATTCTGAGTCATATATAACATATTATATGTATGCACCATTTTAAGGCAGCTTTAATCACTTTGGTAACTTTGTGTTTTTTTTTATGAAAATTTCAGATTCCGTGTTCAATGACCTTAAATCTAATTAATTAATTTATATATTTAATCATTTTTGGTAATAAAGTGTCATTGTAAGTTTGGAACTACAGTATGTATGTTAAAATACATGTTTTAAAACTAGTGTAGGAAATGGCTAAATGTCCAATCTTACTCACTGTACATGCTGACCACATGCCTACCGCAGCTTTAAATCATGGGTCATTTCTAAAATACACACAATTTCATGATAAATTAGGCACATCTTAACCTAATCTCTTTGATTTTGGAGATTTTTGTTTGCCATGTCCATTTTAAAATGTGTTTCTTCTAAAAAAGAAAGTGTTAAATAAACATATTTTCCTGTGTTATCATTTATCTGCAGTTTATGTGTGAAATGTTTAATAGATTCACCTTAAGATTGAGTCTCGAAGTCATAGAGCTTCTCAATCTGAAGAATTGAGATGAATTCAGCTTTCACAGATTCATTGTTCTTCTTTCGTATAATCTCACAAATCTTTCTCATGCTCTCTGTACTAGGTAAAGTGTCATGCGTGACTTCTGAATATTGTTCTTCAGTAATTATTTCCTTCTGACGCAGTTTATCTGCAACCATTTTGGCATTTGTAACCTTTTGAATAATATTTGCCCATTCATTAGTAAAGTATGTTACTTTATCGGTCTCATCTTTCTTTGGTCTTTCCTGATCAAGTTCATCTTTCTCAATTGTTGCTGTCCAGACAATGTTTTTACCTCTGACAAGGCTCATTTCAAGGTCATTCTCCAGATGATTGATCTTGACTTTGAAGAAGTTTGGGTTAGTATCTCTTCTGAGTGTAATCCCTTCTTTGGGATGGACAGAGGCACCAGGGACATTTAGAAAGTGCAGCGTTTCCATCCGAAGTGGCTTGTCGGGTCTGGGATGCTTGATTAGATGACTTGATTTCTCTTCTGTCTTCACAAATTCTTTGGAGCAAGGATCACATGGAAAGAAATAGGCATGCAGAATGAGAGGATGTTTAGAATGCCTGTACAGAAGAAGATCACAGTGTACATGACACTGCATTTTCCGACTTTTAATTACAGTTTTACTAGAGAATGATGGCTGGACGATTTTAGCATGAAAACGGGTCAGCTGTACAGGCTCTTCACATATTCCTTCATCTTTTCTGCTGAGGACTTTCACAGCATCTTTGAGAGCAGGGTCAGACTCTCCTAAACAGGCATAATGAGGAAGATGAACTTCTTCTAGTTTTCCTGAGATCACCGTCACGTCAAACACTGGGCCGATTCGGTTATACTGCCGCTTATCCAGCTCTGCGTTGAGGATCCGACCATCCACAGCATGGTACTGGAGGGTGACATCAGAGTCACAGACCCATCGTATTCTGGTCTTGAGACACTCATAACGGCCTGAGTCAGTGCTGACCCTAAACTTTGACACTCCTCCCTCTGTACAGGTTGGCGGCTCAATCTGAATCCACTGATCAGAATCAGCTATATTGATACAAGACTGACAGCTCAGCAGTGGATGAATATCCATCTCAGGTGGTTTGGGCCAAGAGAACCTGTGGCACAGAGAAATGTAGAATAGAAGAGTTGAATATTTCAATATGCACAAATGAACACTTAAGACTCAACAATGTATTATGCAACGTTCAGATGTGTAGGACTTGCAGTTTTACAGAACAATAGAAACCAGCTGTATGTGTGTTTATTTAAATAATTCACCCAAAAACAAATAGTTGCTGTTAATTTACTCTTCCTCAGGTCTCAACATGTGGGAGACTTTATTTTTCCAGCAGAAGAGTAAATGAGATTTTCACTTTGATGTATTGTCAGAAGCCATGGGTGTTGATTTGGCCTCGTCTGATTTGTTTTTTGTTTTTTTTTTGACTCTCAAAAATGGCAGCCATATATACGCATTGTATTAATTGCCTCAGACAACAGTTTCACCTAAAACTCTTCTTTACTGTTCTGCTGAGGAAAAAAAGCCTACATCTTAAATGACTTGAGGGTAAATAAATAAAAAGCACATTTTTGTTTATCTTTTTATTTGTTGTGGTTTTGAGAAGAACTAGACTAAATTAAGACTAGGTAAAATAAAATAACATGTGAAATGTTATGAGGGAATAATTTACTTCCTGCTTTTATAAATACTAGGAACTATGAATAGTATTGTCTTGCATGTATTTAATATCCACAAATCCCAAAGAAGATTTCAGAGTTTTTATATGAGATAACTTACCTTTTTTTGGAAGGTCCTTTAGAAAGGTGACCCAGAGACACTGAGGAGTTCAAACAATAAACTCTAAACCCAGGATAGAGCGTCTGAGTGAATGTGGTCTGGACTGTGTGGATGAGACTCGTTCTGTTTCTGGAGACGCTGAAGAAGGACAGAGTTCCTGCTCCGGGATCCACAAACACTCCTGTTCTCCTGAAACCATCATCATCATCATCATCATCATCATCATCATCATCATCATCATCATCAGTCTCTCCTGTTCTCCTGATGATGATGGGCTTCACAGAGAGTTCAGTCTCTCTGTTATTGTGTCTGAATGAGTATCTGTCAGGAGTGCAGTCTAAACTCCAGGACAGATCATTAGCTCCAAACACACATTCAGCACCTCCTCCCTTCCTGCTGATGCTCTTATATGACACTGATATCTCCACACGTCCTCTCGACTCAATCTCCCAGTAACAGCGTCCACACACACTCTCTCTACACAACACCTGCCACTCATCAAATCTGTCTGGATGATCAGGATACTGCTGGAGATCTGGGTAAGTGTTAGTAATCACTGTGTTGTTCTGAGACAGACGGAGGAGTTTATTCACTGTGTTCAGATCCAGAGAGAGACGAAGAGAATCTGAAGAAGAGAAAACACCAGAATCAGGAATCAAGAATGAATTCATTAATCACAGACAGACATTGGGATATATATATTCCCATTAGGGGATGAGATTTTTTGGGGATTCCCGCAGGATGGGAGTCATTTTTGCTATTAATCATGGGATTGAGATAAAATAGTTAACTGCTTAGTTTTAAACTAGGTCGTTTTATTAAAAGTTTTATTGTGTCTGTGTTTGTTCAGAAGGAGGGAGAAAAAACGTTCAGTCTGAGCTGATCTAGACAACAACGTATCTCCATTCATTAATGAAATGACGTCAGCTAATAATGAAGTGTTTGATCTGGTCATTATTCCTGACTGACACTATATTCCTCAATCTGATAACAATATGACTTGTTAAAAGCGCTGTATGAATGATTGGATGAGGGATGTATGTCACTGCTCTTACAGTAGCACCTGAAACAACTTTCATTTCAATTCTGAACTGGTTACAGCATAGAAAGCCCCTCGTGTGTTCTCTGTGTGACGCATTGAAACATTAATAAACAGCTCAGGACACACAATATGAAGACAAATCAGCTCCTGCCTCCAGCTGCACTTCATCACAATCACGTGATTGTTTGATTTATTATTGTTTCTGTTCAGATGATCACTTTGCTGATGCTCTTATTCTCATGGTGTGGAAGTGATGTACTTTAGAAATCACTGTCATTGATCTGATCAGCCTCGAGGTGAACATCTTCACGTCTGTGCTGTGTTGTGTTCAGGATCACACTGCACCTCAACTATGCTCTGTGTTATTAATCATCTGTATTTATTCTTCATGTGTTTAACTGAAGATGATTCAGGAAGATCTTCATGTTATTAATGCATATATTCATTCTGTTTTTCTACAGTGTTTTACTGAAGATATTTACTGATGTGTTTCCTTCAGTATAAGCTGTTTCTAGACTCAAAGTTTGAGTTCATGTTGTTTTTAAGTACAGAAATCTCTTAATGTCAAAAGATTGATTTCTCAATGACCCTGTTAATGATTACTACTGCTGTGAACATCAGAGTCCTTCTGAAGGACAAAAACTGTGTGTGTGTGTGTGATGTGTGTGTGTGTGTGTGTGTGTGTGTGTGTGAGTGTGTGTGTGTGTGTGTGTGTGTGAGTGTGTGCGTGTGTGTGTACATACATTTGTGCAGTCCTGGTGTAATTCTGGATTCTCCTCCGTGATCAACGCTATAAAACACACACAGAATCAAATGATTATATTTCTGATTATGATTATGAAAACAATATGCTAGTCAAGATAAAATATTCTTAGGAACATGTCAGAATAGCACTAGCATCACACTTTATCTCTCACAGATAGATCAGCAGTGTTGTGCACGTTACTTCCTAACTGTAATACATGATATATTACTTGTTCCTGTTATTTAAAACTACTTCCTTACATTACAATATCACTGATTCAATTCTGTAATGCGTTACATGACTCCTGTATTACTTTTGAGTTACTTTCACCAAAATAACTACAAAGACCCAGATAGCACACGTACGTCTGCAAGATGTCTGTTTAAGATCTCTTGATCTGGAAAGCATCTGCTGACTACAAATGTCTGGCAGACGTCTTACAGATGTCAGTTTTACATGCATTCTAAATCATCAACATCTTCAAGACATCTTATAGATCAATAGACTAAAGCTCGTCACAGCTTCAGCTAAAGTAGCCTAATTACCAGGAACATGTCCGAGGAAAATAGTAGGAAGATATTTAAATTATTCAGTGTTTTCTGAGTCCGTGTCACAAAGATACATTTCCTGACTCTCCATCTCCTCTGATGCACCTCGAGTCATCTTTATGGATTAAAATTATAATGAAAGAGTTTTTTTTTGTTAAGTGGTCATTTAAAGCTTTTTGTATTTATGTATTTTCTCTGAGTTTCAGTTAATTTTTGTCAGTGCACCCAAATAAAGGTAGACCGTTTACAGTTCTGAATGATGTAATACTCTTATCATGAACGAGGACGTGAAGCGCGCGAGCTCAAGTGCAGAAGGTTTATTAGAGGCTCAGGGTCAGGACATGCAAAATCACTCACGGCATAACAGACTCTGTGGAGGCATAGACAGCAGGAGAAACCTTAAACAGAGCAATGATCAAATACCGTAAATCAGTCCAAGAGGAGAGACAGAGAGAATATCCAGGAAACAGGCAGTAAACGGGTAATCCACATGACAGAACAAACCGGAAACAGGAACACGAATAAACTAAGCTAGGGTTGACGGCTAAACATTGAGACACGGATCCGCTTTTTTTTTTTATTATTCTTTCAAAAAAGCTTATAACAGCATTTAACAACAACATATAAGACGATACAAACAGACCATAATAAAGAGGGGGATACATATAACAAGTACAGCATGTACCTCATAGCTTACACATAACATTGTTCAACATTCGAGATGTTTTTATACATTTCTTGTAACTAGTGATTGAAATCAAAGATTCAAAAAAATATTAAGGTCTTTACAGAAAAAATGAAATGAGATTTTTGTCCTATAAATATGAAACTTCCCTTTAAAGCATTAACAACTTCCTCTGATCCAGTTTTACAATTAAAAAAAAAGATCATAGATTCCTCTATCTTATAAAACACATCAAAAATCAGATTAGATATCCATTTCCAAAAGACTTCAGAATATATACATTTACAGAATAAGTGAGTGAGTGTTTCATCTTCTAGATTACAGAATGAACATTTAGATGAGACTTCTTTTTTAAACTTGTTGATAAAGGTGTTCCAGGGATAGTACCTGTGCAATATCTTAAACCTTTACCTTATCTGGGAGTAAATATTTATTACAAGCGGACCATATTTTCTCAAAATAAAGTATGGAGAAGAATTGTTTCCACTTTCTGACTGCATCTGGGTAACAGCTGACACCACGAGTAAGATATTTCCTAATATGTGAGTTATTACATGTAAAGTCCATGATGTTAATACCTCCAATAATAAGCTTTGGGATTTGTCGGTCAGCTGAATTATAACCGAGATGTATTTTCATAAGGTAAAGCAATCTAGGGGAAATGCTTTTCACCAGCAGATTATATTCTATACGGGTAGTTCTGATCCCTGAGAAAGAAAAGTATAAACCTCTCTCCAAATTCTAACCACTTTGCTCTTGATCTAACAAAAGCACCTTTAGCCTTCTCTGCATAAAGAGCATCGAGATCTTCCCTCAGTAAGTATAACTTCATCACTAGGAGAGGACAGACATAAAATATTATTTATATCCTTTATAATTGCAGAGCTTCTCAACTCCTTTTCCTTAGAAAGCTGTTTGCCAAACCGTATAGAGAATCTCCGACACTCAAACTTAAAAAGTTCCCAATTTGCAGTAGCAGAGCCTGTATTAGCTTTAAATCTTTCAATTATGTTTTTATACCTGAGCAATAAAGAGGGTTTTGTAAAAAAGTAGTATTCAGTTTCCAGTATCCAGGATGTCTCTTAGAACTGTTCTGATTCTCTGAAATTTCAAGATCGATACAAGCATGATCTGTTAAAGGAGCATGTGAACTTGTAGAAGAGGTAATAAAGGGAATAAGCCAGAGATCTATTCTAGATTTTTGAGAGAGATATTGTTTCCATGGACGTGTCTGTAAGCATCTAACAAATCAAGGCTACTGCAGAGATCACTTATAAGTAAATGAAAGTTATTGACATTGAGTCTCGGGGGAATCTATCTAAATGCAGATCAGGGGCGTCATTGATATCTCCTCCCATGATAACAGCTGCTGAGGGGAATTTTAGTTTTAAAGAAGCCAATTTGTTAGATAACGTTTGAAAAAGAATTGTTAAAGCCATATATATTCCATCAAATAAAAACAGCCTCTCTGGATTGAACTATAGCTATTATCCATCTGCCCTCTAGAGAAGTGCCTAAAAGAAAGAAACATTTCCATTCGATGATATGTGATGAGATTTCACATTAGCAGGCCATCTATTGCTGAGATGTGTTGCGTTAATATTTTATTATATATTCATCATTATATTCATATATAATCATCATCATAATATAGTAATTTTATAGTAATAATATAGTTTTGTTAAATTATTATTTTGATAGAAAAATATATTTGGAACATGGGGCAATGCATTTCTTTCAGGATATATGTAGCTGGGCTTTTCTCTGTCGCACAAGCTCTGCCCGTGATGTGAAAAGTGGAAATAGCTTACAATACTCGCTCAAGAATAAGACAGTACTCAAAACTGTCTAAATATGTATTTTATTGGTGTATATTCACTATAAAAACAGCTGTGTATTTGTAAACAAAGGAAACGATTGAATGCCACTTTCTAAAGAGAGAATCAAGGAAAATTATATTTTACTTTTTGCATTTTTTCATGGTTTTGTTTATTTATCATTTGTTTATACATATTTATTTCGCATAAGGGCGTATTTAGGCTATTGTTTTTCTCTGTTTGCACAATCTCTGCGCGTAATTGATGTAAATCCTCACGTTAAGCTGCTCTTTTTTCTCTTTATTAAGGATAATAGTTATTTCACCCTTTTATAAATTAATTTTCTAAAAAGTCATCTATATTATTTTTAAGGGTGTTATATTATAATGTTATTGGTGGGGTTTTTTGTGTGTTTTTTTTTATCTCTATTTAACAAAAAAAAATTGGCGGTATTTTCATGAACGACTTTAACACGTGACTGAATTAAATTTAAATCCAGGACTTTGCCTCGGCGGCAGAAGACATTTTGGTTGTGCAGCTACTGTAGGCTCTCAAATGCATAAATGTTAATTCATGTGTTTATGACCTCGAAGTTAGACTATTATAATGCTTTACTGGTTGGTTGTTCTAGACGGTTGATAAACAGACTACAGCTGGACCAAAATGCAGGAGCTTAAGAGTCCTTACTAGAACCAGTAAATATGAGCATATTTGCATATTAACACTTCACTGGCTCCCTATTAAACATTGTATAGATTTTAAAATCTTGTTGATTACTTACAAAGCCCTGAATGGCGTAGCTCCTTAGTATTAAGCTCTTTTATCACAGAACAAGGCAGAAGATATATTTTATAGTGTCTGTACTGTAATTAATTATGTCAGTTACTAGTGTATAATTCATATTTTTTACATGAGATCACTTGAAAAACACAAACCATAATCATCTTCAATGTTTATCAGTTAAGGTTTGTGTTTGTTATTCAGCTTAGCGACTTTGATAACGGGATCCATTAGTCCATATTAGGGATTTATTATTACTTCTCATATAGTCAGTTTTAGACTTTTTGCACAGGAGCCTCCACCTTCGAGTATGAATTAAACATTCAGCGTATGAGATTGTTAAAGGAATAGTTCACCCAAAAATTAAACAATTCTGTCATCATTTACTCACCCTTGAGTAGTTCCAAATCTCCATGAATTTCTTTTATCTGCCAAACATGAAGGAAGAAATTTTGAAGAAAGTTTGTAACCAGGCTGTTTTGGGTCACCTCTGTCTTCAATAGTAGGACAAAAACTACTAATTAAACGTGTTTACTACAAATAAAAAAACATAATACTTGAACTAAAGTAATCACACATTAACATGGTTTTGCTATACTAACCATTTAGCTTCACCACGGTATTTGTGATTATACCAATTGTAATCAATCTGAATGACTATAGCAATGCACGTATGCAGAGCGTTAACATTCTTAACAGTTGTTAACTTAAGTTGTCAATCATCATCCGCGGCTACATTCACTCTGTTTATATGACGGGCATAGGCTACTCACTTCTTTCTCACCGTGTCTACATCGGAGGCATGCAGTGTGGCACACAGCAATGAGACTTGTTTCCCCCCTCGGACGGCTGGGGGAACCTCAGATTTCTTTTAGTCGCACCACTGAGAAATTTGGTTGGACTCTAGAGCCCTGTACATGGTAAATATATTGTAACTGCAGGCAAATGAGCGGTAACATAAGGTACTTGATTTTATCACGACAGTTGTGGCCTAAATGTTAGACAGTCAGACTTGTAACCCAAAAGCTGCAGGTTCGGAGAGTGTCCACCATCAATATCATGCCCTGAGCAACCCTACTCAGGGGCCAAAGCAAAATGGCTGCCACTGCATTTGTTCACTGACTGCTTACTGTATACTTAGACGAGATAAATGCAATTTCAAGTATCACTTTTTATTGTTACTATTCACTACTGCCTGTTTCATTTACTACTTAATACTATTATTTTTTTGTATTATTATACACTTAATGTTAAATATTTGCTTTTACTTCTTATTAACTAGTTATTAAAATGTTGCTATTGTATTACTTTACTGTTTACTACTGCTACTATTTTAATACTAACCTTCCCATATTATTACCATTTTTATTACATATATTATTTACTATTTCATATCACTTTACAATACATATAACATTTCATACTTTTTAAACTGCACTCTACCTAAAGGGTCATTAATTATAACTGTTTTTGTCTGTTCTGTCATTAAAAGGCTAGCCTGTCTGTATCTTTTTAGCACTTCAAAAAATGTAGAAATCAACCTACCTGCTTAGTTTGTAGATTTTGTTCCACTGATGAGCAATTGATAGTACCTAAAGACACACAATTTTGAAGCCATTTAATATTAAAGAAACAAATAACTTATTTGTGTTAGCGTTCTGTTGGCGTAACTGCTATTTATGGTTTTCGTACAAGATTTGATACACTTAACATGTATAAAAAATAAAAAAGTAAATAAATATCTTTTGAAAGAGCAGTATCATGTATTTAATATCTCGTGTTAGCATGAGATGTATCATCATATAGTGCTAAAACACAAGCGACAACTGTCACGTGAAAACACCGATAAAGCTAAAAACTGTTAAGTTTAACAGGACATGCAAGTAAAACAGGAGGTTTTTAAAATATGAAATCAACTTGTAACGTTAGACAGCAGACAAACTGAAATGTAGGCACCCTGCTAACCACTTAGCGTGACATCTAAATATTATTTGCCATTTTGTTTATCTTACGCTTAATACAGTTTCAGCAGCGTTTCTTCACAATCGCCATCATCCAAAAAGACAGGCTGATAAATAAGTTAATCGATGACAATCTTCATTAGTTGCTTGAATATGCACTGTAGTAGCTTCTTCTTCTTCTTCTTCTGTTGATTTTATTGGCAGTTTACAAGCGAAGTATATTGCCGCCACCTACTGGACTGAGGTGCAATTCATTGAGTCTTTTTCTTCTTCTTTATTGGCGGTTGACAAAAAACAAAATGTATTACCGCCAACACTGGTATATAGTGTGGATCAAAATTAAATGTATTTAATTCCCTTTTTCCCCTTTAATATTTATTTATATTCTCTCCCACATATTCGTTACTTTAAGAAACTAAACAATAATATTATAACATTTATTTCCCAAGTTATTTTGCAAAACATATCTCAATATAAACTGCATTTTTATTTTCCTTAACTTTCCCCTTAAAATTCTTCTTTCATTCTCATATTTCTGATAGTACATTATAACATGTTCCACTGTTCCTGTTCAAAAATGACCAGACACCTGAAATTTTACTTTTTTGCCACCTAGTAAAATCATTGTAACATTTTCTTGTTTAATATTTTTTCATTTTTCTTTTTTATTTTGAGAGAATTTTATTCTATTAATTAATATTTATGCAATATTAATTAACAATTTTTCCCATTGAAAATGGTAATTTTTTTCTCCCCCAATATTTTTAACATTGATTTATATTAACGTAGCATTTTTCATTAAATTAAAGACTAGACCTTTAAAAAAAAATTTTTTTTTTTGCAATTACACATTTTTTAATGAAACAAACGTGTAATGGGAAAAAAAACTTTGCAAGGAATGAGTCTCACCCCTCCCCTTAAATAGGCCAAAAGCCCGCGCGAATCCAGCACGGAAGTCTGGAAGTGTTTAATTAAAAGGGTCCGGGTAGGAACTAAAACTCCGGCGAAAGTTCCCGCTGATGACTGTGAGGCAGCACCACAGAGGACCGCCGTGCAACAAAGACATTCTTAAAGAGTACTTTTTGTTAACTCTTAGGGTTTTTTGTATATAAATATATGTATTGTGGCGGGCACCGATCAGCGTCGCCCTGGCAACACAGGATTCTCAGCTGGAACCAATCTGCCCGGGCCAATCGCTCACGGTGGGACCGGTATAAATGGAACACCAAAACAAGGAAGTGCTGAGAAATATCTCCATTCTGCTGAATGCGTGACTTACCTTTGTTGTCTCCTCAGATACGTTGTGAGCGACGAGCCCGGGTCAGGAACAGGATCACTGGAGCACTCATCACAAGCCACCCGGAGGGATTTAAAAGGACTTATATTCACGCTGAGCACCCTCATGATCGTCACCACCATCACCAGCTCCAAACTCACCTTATTGTCAATAAATCCACCCTTCGGGGCTTTGTGTTCACTGCAAACAGTTGTTGTGTCGTGCTCTCTAGCGTCGGGGTTCACACTGGTGGAGAATGCGGGCAATTACACCGGCCTAGAACCACACACACACACAATATCAGAACACAGCCTCATCTCCGTTTTTTTTCTCTTCTACCATCAGTTCACAGCGCGCGCTTCTCTCCCCCATCTATCAACATGGAGGAGTTCCTCAAGCAAATGATGGAAGTTAGCATCCGCCAACAACAATACTTCGAACGAATGACGGAGCATCAGGAGCTATTGGACGAACGGCTTGCTGAGACTCGCCGCAGCCCAAGCGGTTCCACTACCCGATCCTCGAGTGGCTGCTGCCCGCCTCGTTCCAAAACTTCCCGGTGACGACGACATTGAAACCTATCTTCGAATGTTTGAATCTACAGCTGCTACGGAAGAATGGCCGCGAGATTCCTGGGCGACGTTGCTGGCACCCCTGTTATCAGGTGAAGCTCAACTAGCCTATTTTTCTTTACCTGTCACACAAATGCACAGTTATGATAACCTCAAAGCAGAGATCCTTGCACGTGTGGGGCTGTCATCAACCACGGCAGCCCAGATGTTTCATGACTGGGAATTTAAGGTCCGGTTGCCAGCACGCGCCCAGGCGGCGGAACTGTTACGTTTGGCCGAACATTGGTAGATGGCGGGCGGAGCCACTACCAGCCAGATCGTCGAAAGAGTGGTGGTGGATAAGATGCTGCGTACCCTACCACGATCCATGCAGCAAGCGGCAAGCGGCTGGCATGCGGGGACCGAGTACCATCAATGAGCTCGTGGAAGCAATCGAGCTGGCGGATGCAGCTTTCCACCGAGACGCAGGGGAGAGAGCGCCGTCGTATCCCCGGAGGGTAGTCCAGGAGCGGCGCTTGCCGGAGGGTACCCTACACACAGTGCACAGGCCATTGAGTCCCCGGGATGAGCCGATGCCAACTGATCCACCAGCACCAACCGAGAAGAAATGGATGGCAGGCTGCGTTGTACACAATGAGGTTCCCCAAAAAACTCAACGCACCACTAGGACATGACTGGCCGGGGTTTGAAGAAGCCTTGTCCACCACAACATAGCCTGCTCGCCCTTCTCGCCATCGTCGATGCCGGCCATCCCGGGGAGCCAGACCAGCATTAGCCACCACGGACAGCGGGAGAGATGGTGAGTCCCATTCTCGTGATGATAATGTTGATGTGTTTCAACAGATCATGGGAGGGGGAGCCTTTGGAGTGGCCCAACGGGAGGATGATCATCTTAAACACTGCTGGAAACAAGTCCGGTGTATCGACGACCAGGAGGTCCATCCAGTCCCTCACCCTCTCCCGCATTTCATCATTCGAAATGGCCTGCTGTACTGTGTCGCACAGAGGAGGGGGGAGGAAAAACATCTATTGGTGGTGCCTAAGACCAAGACCAAGACGATTCTGGAGCTGGCACATGCACACCCCATGGCAGGACATTAGGAGCGGCGAATACAGCGCAACGGATTCGGGACAGATTCCACTGGCCTGGGCTTGTAGCGGACGTCAAGTGATTCTGTGCGGCCTGTCCAACGTGCCAGCTCACCACGCCAAATAAGCCTCCCCCCAGCCCACTTATTCCTCTAACTATAATCGGGGTACCCTTCAAGCGGATCGGTATGGATCTCGTATGGCCGCTGCCAAAATCCAGCCGGGGTCATGAACACATCCTGGTCATCGTCGACTACGCGACTCGGTACCCAGAAGCCATC
>JAUCNO010002016.1:0-15204 GCA_032353835.1 Enteromius viviparus
AACTTGCAAAATCACAGGGTGATCAAATACTTATTGACCTCACTGTGTATATATATATATATATATATATATATATATATATATATATGTGTGTGTGTGTGTGCAATCTTTCAGTGTTATTTTATTGTAGTTTTAATTTTATCTCTCTAAAGTATTTATAAAGTATTTTGTTGGAATTTTGTTGACACAGACTATCATTGGCTCTGAATTAAAATATGCAAACTATTATTTGCCTGGGCCACTGTCTCTCTTTCCATCTCAACAAACAAACAGAAAAGTCCAAATAAATCAGCTCTGAATCTGTCCTAATTCTCTTAGTAGAAATGTCCAAATATCTGAAAAATGTCATTATTAGTGCAAGCTCTTCTGGGAGGCCATTAAAGAGGTTGCTGGCAAACCTCAAAGGTTTGGTAACTTTGTTGTTGAAAGCCGCAGTAATGTGGGTTTGAGGAGATCTTGATGGCAGCCGGACACGTAACCCCACGCCACCCTGCGGCTCTGATTCACCATCTTCATCCAGATGTGTGGCCCGGTTCTCTGTGGTTAAAGCACTCTGGGATGTCGCAATAAAAAGCATTCTCTTCAAATTTGTTGCTTCCTCTTTTGCAGCAGATGTGAAGAGGAGTATTAAAGCAGGCCAGAGTACTTACTTTTGCAGACTGCTCTCTTCTTTTTCTAATTAGGCCTAGTAAAACACTTTAATGGAATAAAAATGTGCAAAAAGTTAGTCACTTAAAGCATTTCAATAAATCTAACACACAGGGATGCTCAGGACATGCAATATCCCGGGACTAAATTGCCACCAGCAATGATTTAGAACAATTAAATATATTTGTATGTAATCCCTGTTGTTGTAATCTGAAATAGGTCATATCACTGATATGATCTGAGACCAGAGACAATATAAACCACATTTAAAACATGTGCATAACAAAGTAGATTAAGTGTTTAAAGGGGTCATTTGATGTCGCTAAAAAGTACATTATTTTGTGTATTTGGTGTAACTCAATGTGTTTATGTTGTTTGTTTAAAAAAAAGGGACCACATATTTGTTTTCAACATACTATACATTAAAGTTTCTCCTCTAAGCACCGCCTCCTGAAACAGGTCGATTTGTACAAAGCTCATCCTTCTAAAAAAGCAAGGTGTGCTGTGATTGGCCAGCTATCCAAGTGCATTGTGATTGGCCCGAATACCTTAAGCATGTGTCAGAAATGTTAAGCCCCTTACCATAACGTGATGCTGTGTCTCAGCGCAGACACCACTATAAAACACATTCTAAACATACTGTAACACCATGTCTGCATTTGTGATCGGAGAAACAACAAGCACTACTGAATAGTAAGTAGCAGGTTCTTTTAATAAGAAAACGTAACTTACGTAAAGTTTGTGAGTCAGAAGCGGCAGACTGTTCTTGCAGAGGTAGAATTTAAACAAGCTGTTTTTGGGGAGTGTGGACAAGTCAGAACTTTTATAAAGAATATCTCTTTGGTTTTGAGACTTCAGTCTTTGCAACATAGACAAGGATCTTATCTATGCACTAATAGCTTGTAAGACTAAGGAAAACTTGAAATTGCATCATCTGTTACCTTCAAACCATACATGCACAATTCAGTTAAACATAAAGTTTAGCCTCTTAACTGTTGTTAAACTGAATGTACAAAGCAAATAACTGAAATATCTACAAATTAAAAAACAACATAAGAGTGTGCCGTTTATCTATGCACAATGTTTTTGTCTAACACAGGGGTGTCAAACTCAGTTCCTGGAGGCCCACAGACCTGCACAGCTTGGTTGCAACCCTATTTAAACACACCCCATCCAGCTAATCAAGTAATTAAGGCTTATTTGAAGACTGCATAGCATGTATGTTGGAGCAGGGTGCTCTGCAGGGCTCTGGCACCCTCCAGGAACTGAGTTTGACACCCCTGCTCTAACAGGTAGTGCAGTGCTCTTGTGTTTAATATGTGCAGACATGCTATTTTTTCTGATTATTTCAATTACGCTCATAATAATAAGCTAAGCAATAGTACTGACATAATACGTCTGAAGGATCAAAAAGTGGAGGAAAAGACAACTGCTTCAACTGAGTGAATCATTTACGCCGACTGCTTCAAACTCACACCCGTGACTTCCATCCTTCATTTCAAGCTATTCGATTGAATCCTTTTTCAGATCTGTACTTTGGAGCATGCATCACAAATCTTTCTTTCTTTCTTTCTTAATAAACAGTAGGACATTAAACCCTTAAGGCAGTGGCTTAAAACAAAGAATAAAGAAAGATGGCCTCTAGCACAGATAAATCCCCAATGCATGTTTAAACTATATGGTTAGTGTAGAAAACTATGGGTCGTTTTTGTAAGGGATGTGTTGACAGTTTAACAAAAACATGTAATAAATGTGTATCTTAAGAGAACACATATAAGACGAACACAACAATTTTTAAGGATTTTAGGACTCTCCAGGTAGACTGTTGTTTGCTCTGCTGTTTAATTACTGAACACCAAAGCCTCCAAAAAACATGTTCCTGTGCCTTCATCCATCATTAAAGTGACCGCAAACAGCTCTGACCCCTAGAAACTGACCATCTGGATCTCCTGCGGCTCTTTAATTATGGCTTACTCATTTAGCTGAGGCTTTTATCTGAAGTGACTTACAGTTCACTTTGTGAGGACGATTCTCCGGGAGTAACCTGAGATGTCCCGCTCAAGGGCACAATGATGAGAGCTCACAAACCAATCTTTGGGGGTTTGAACCTGCAACCTTTGGTTATCATCCCTGTCCATACAACAGGGCTATGGTGATTTACACCGATTTACATTCTCCACAGGGTCTGCGGCCACCTGCTGAGTGCTGATACCACTGTCAGATTATATGTTTGTAATATCACACTAGCACTCTTACCACAGTCGGCACAGCGGTATAAAATGTACGTTATACAAAGTATGCAAACTTTTTATAAATTAGTTGATTTTGAAATAGAGTACTGTACATTTTATCATGGCAGAAATAGCAGGCCTATGCTGATATGCTAAATATAACATAACTATCAGATGAAAAGTTTAATTAAAACTTTAAATTAAAAATGCAGTCTTGAAATATGAGTTGAAGTTTTAATGAAATTAATGTTGATGTACTAATATTGCTAAAGCATAACAAATTAACCTAAAAGTTTACTAAAATTTAAATGAAAACTGAAAATGCTGTATCCTGGTTACTGTTAACTGAAACAAATACTAAAACTACTAAAAAACAATTAATAAAAAGCAAACATAAAAAGCTAAATATAACTTAATTTTTTACATTAAATGCGTTCTGTAATATGAGTATGTGGTCAAATATAAATCCATTTACAATGCCACAAATATGATGAAGTCCAAATGTTACGTTTTTTATGTAACGTTAGTCTTGATTAAAAAAAACGTCTTAGAAAATGTCTTCGGAAATTGAAAAGTCTTTGGAACCAACAACAACACTGAACATAAAGGTCTAACATGTCTTTTGTTTACTCAAAAACTTAATTTTGACACTGACCCAGTAGCAGTAGCTATATTTTTGTGAATATGGATATTTTAATAAACATTTCCACTAGAGGGCATCATAGGCTTAAGATACAGTCTACTTATTTTCAGAACAGCTGTTTCAAAATAGTAGAATGCAGGGTTTTTTAATGGCCCTCAATGCTCGTATAAAACCTTGTGCTAAAAAATAAAGCCTCAGAGTGTTTAATGAGTAATGGAAGCATCACTATTAGATTAGTGTCACGGGTTACTTAAAACTCAAGCACAAAAAACATCTCAGGTATGTTTTTATCAGTTCTCATGTCAATTGGGATTTAAAACCCAGTGACGCAAGTGATTTCTGACGCGTCTTTCACTCTCAAAGGCACGTTCAGTCATTCCAGAGCCTGGCCTGGCTTTTGAGGACTCTAAACGATTATCCAGTGTTTTAAATCTCTTTTGTATCTGTTGTATTGTACCGTATTGTTCTGGGTATTTGTTGCGCTATTGTAGTTACGATATTTTTTTAAGCCAAACATAATACAAACTCCTGCACCTGTTCAAATGATATCCTCACGCTTGCAGAAGCAGGTAAATGAGCTGAAAACTCGATCGGCCCAGCTCACTTCAGGCTCAAATGGTTGCTGACAAAGAAAGGCAAGTCATTAGCCCCAGATCACACAGCCCTTCTGCTTCGGATCAGGTTGGACGAGTTCTCGCCACGTCTGATAGAAGCGGTTGATGTTATGAAAGGAACTCTCAGAATGTTACCTCAGCAAGACTCTGTTGACAAGAAAAACATGGATCGCTACTCGTGCGTCACACACGAGGACAATGAACTCTGACTGAGAAAGTTTCACGGATCCAAAACGAGATCCTATTTTCCAACCAGCTAGCGTCAATTTAATTTGAAACATATTCACAGGACTTATCAAAGGTCCAAGATGCTTGACCTCCTCAGTGTAGTCCACATCTTTATTAAGAATCCTTCATAAATATATGAATTTATTTACAGGCATGTGTTAACTGTGTTATTTTACACAAAAAGCTTTTAGCCTATTTTATAAGTTCCGTGGGAATGGCCCTTTTTAATAAAGACACACCAGATTCGAGCCAACATATAAGCAGAATCTATAATAGGCTAACAAAATATTCACCTTGTGGGAATCTTATTTCTTTTCTTTTTTTCTCCTTAGGAAAATACTGCAACTATATTTACATTTTACATTAAGCAAAAAGTGGAAGTGATCCAAAACCATAATTATCTTAATGATATGAAAAAATATTATCTATTTACATTTGCTTCATTGAGATCAATTTGAAAACATCTTTAATTCAACACTGAAAGAAAACCTTGTGTGTTCAGCAAAAGCATTTTACCCATATGGCAAAATTTGTTTACTAATTATATAAAAATATACTACCAAAATAACTTAAAATGTATTTTAGGGGCAGAATTAAAAAACAACAACACTATATTGGTAAAATGAGTAGATTTAAAACATTTTATCAACTTTTTTCTACATTTTTGTATCTTTTAAATATTAAAATATATATTTTTACACATTTTTCCATATGGGTAAAACATTTTAAGTGGAGGAAGAATGTTTACATAACTTGAGTTACTTATAATGCATTACACCCAACACTGTCTCAGTGAGTTTTTAATTGTGATAAAAGAGTTTTCAAATTGATCTGGATTCATGCAGACGTAGCTTTACTCTTTTGGAAGAAAGTGCTTATATCATGTTGCATCAATTACTTAAGCAGGTACCTAAAGATACAAATCGACCACCAAGCCGAAACCAAAAGCATCACAAATGATGTCAAAGTCCATATAATCAGCATTTGTCCTTTCAATACTTATGTCCCAGAATAAATTGAAAGTCCGGTAGCACCATGCATTAGTCCCTCAGTAATCCCAGTTTCTTCAAGGCTTCCCTTCGGTTCTCTCCATTTTTACCGTGTGGAGAGATCATCACGCTTATTCCGGAGCGGGGCAACTTTTGCCCGTCGTTCCCTGGCTGACCCGCAGCAGCTTGGAGCAATTTGTTTGAATCCTCAACTTGATGGCCAATTCCAAAGTCCTTCGCGCTCCCTGCAGAAGGAGGTCGAGCTCTGCTCTTTCGTAGCTGACCCGGAGACAACTCAACTTGGGTCCTTTCAGGGTTTGTTGTCTGTGGCGCAGAATCAGTGGATGTTCGAGATCTTGTACGCTCCAGGGATGCTGTTTTGATCTCGTAGGACCTTGCCGGTTGCTTTTTTAGCGAATCGTCTTGCCTTTTTTCATTTTGTTTTAGCGTGTCTGCTGGTAGTTGCACATCATCTGGTACAGGACTTTCGGAAAGTCTGGATAGCTCCTGAATGGGTTCTGCCGGGTTACCAAATGACTGAGGGCGAGTTTTAGCTTTAAACGTTGGCGAATGAGAAGGAGACACCCCATGGCCAGTTTCATTTACCTCTTCATTCTTTAGCAGGCCCAATTTTTTTAAAGCCTCCATTCGTATCTTCTGAGGATCCATCTGAGCTCGTTCGGTTTGAGGGAGTAACAAATGCGTGGTCCCCGGGTCCTTGTGGCTTTTGAGGATGATATTGGATGGGAGCTTCTTGGGTTTGGGCGCCACAACCGGAGGGCTTTTGAGATCAACGTACTCTTTGGGCACAGCACAACTGGGGTCTGAAGATGGCGAAAGCGTCATTGGTTTGTCTGACTCCGATTGTTGCCCAAGCGTTAACGGCGTCAAGTGAGGTGCTTTCTTCACAGAGGCCTTCTTCCGTAGGATTTCAATCACATTGTGCGGCTCACTTGACGTGCTTTCTGGGTCTGATTTGGACCTTATGGATTCACCGGGCTCCACTTTGGGGAGTTCGGGAACCCATTCCGGTGGCTCTTCGTAAACCGGAGCTGGTGGCGAACAAGCCAGGCTTATCTTTTGCGCTGGTTCATCCATGAAGTCTGAAGGTGGAGGAATGAAGTCTAGCGGCACCTCTGAGGACACTTTCTGAGGCTTGACATCCAAACTCTTAGCTGCACCATCTTTGGTTTTCGAGTCACTTGGCAAACTCATTTTAACTGGAGGTTCGGGTACGAAAGATGGTGGTAAGTCCACCACATCAGTTGATTGTCCAGTGCTTTGTTTGGAAGTTGCGACTTTTGAAGTAGTTTCTTCTTGAACTGCCTTTCTATGTTGTTGAAGGTCAGGGCTTGATCTAAACCCGTCAGGTGCATCTATAAAAGCCACAGGAGTCTCTTTGAGAGTGGTTTCCATTGGTTTGCTGACCATCTTAGCATTCCCAGGGGATGTTTCCATTGGTTTGCTAACTATCTTGGCATTCCCACTTGCAAGGAGTAATGGAGTTGGCACAAGGTACTTCTGAGGTGGTTTACGATCTTTTCCGATCACTTTGTTTGGATCCTCGTGGGCTGATAGCTCTGAAGGAGAACATTTATGAGCCATCACTTACACAGAATATATTTAGGGGTACTTTCATGTATTTTGTTATTGCTTACCCTTAGATCTATTCTGGTAGATGGACGTCTGCTTATGAGTTTTTGCTTTCGGGCCATTAGATAGGCGTTCAGGCTCGTCATTGGACAAACCGCTGTCATATTCCACATCCAGAGACTCAATGGTCTCCTCCAGGAACATAAGACAGGCTCTCTCCTCAGCCGAAAGGTGCTCCAGACTGTCATCACTCTATCTCACAAAGAAAAGTGTGCTGTTTTAAAAAAAAAATTAATCAACACTTTTTTTAAGCAAAGTTTAATTAAACTGATAAAAAATTAATAAGGCATTTATAATCTCATGAAGTGTTGCAATTTTAAATAAATGCTGTTGTTTTAAACTTTCTATTCATTCATGAATCATTCAAAATATAATTTATCAATTTTCACAAAAAAGGGGAGCAGCACAACTGCTTTCAACATTAATAATAATCAGAAATGTGTCTTGAAATCAGCTTATCAGAATGATTTCTGATGGATCATGTTGAAAACGTAGTTTTGATCACAGGAATAAATGTTTAAAATATATTCATACAGCAAACTGTTGTTTTAAATTGAGAAGATACTTTTCTTTTCAAAAATACTAAAAATCAAGTATATTTTTATCATTGGTGTTCATAAACATTAATTTGACAAGCGTACTCAAATATTATAATGCATTGTGCTCTAAAAAAAAACCTTTGTTGTACTTAACTTCATTCAATAAAAAAGAAAACATTCCAACAAAAATGTGAAATAATTAATAATTATCATTACTTAAATTAATTTAAAATTATAAACTTAAAGTAATTTATGATGTATTTTGTGTTATGTAATTTTTTTATTATTTATTTTAATAAAATAAATAGTTCTAAAGTTAACTGATTGAAATTGTGTTATGTATTTTTTTTTAAATCATATTTAAAATAATTTCCTTGTTCTTCTTTTAAGCAATACTGATTAAAAAGCAACCCCATAAAGAGAAGAGAGCGTTCCTTGTGTTTGAAAAAAAAAACACAAAACAAATGCTGAATTTCCCATTAAGGTGAACATTTTACTTAAGCTTGTATCAAGCTCAAACCCAATGGAGTATTTTTATGATACTTTTCTATTGTTTTTGACCTTAACAGATAGGATGACTATGATCTGGCTCTGAATGGAAAAAAGATCTTCTTTAAGATTTCCTCATATTTCATGAAAAAAAGTTACCGCAATAGCAGGTTTGGAATTACGTAATGATGAATCAGTTTTTTGTTTTGGACACACTGTCCCTTTAATGTTCTGGGAAATTAATGAATGGTGTCATACTCACAAATCCAGAGTTGATACTAAGCACACTATCACAGCTTCCTGCACTGTCCATCCCAGACACAGATTCAACAGAAACGCCCCCAGGCCAGGTGTCACTTTTTGGCATTGCACATTGGAGGAGTTCAGTTACTGCTGCACGTCTTTGAGGAGCTTATTTAATGATGAAAGATAGAGGACCTATACAAAAAAACAATAAACATAACTAGATTAAGCAGCAGCAATAACAACAACAACATATAATAACATATGTACTATGAGAATATGCTAATCATAAAATTCCATGGTGTATTTAAAGTACAGTGGTATTCCCCATCTGATAGCATTGTTTTTCTGTCAGGGAAGGTCTCTATCACAATAATCTTGGTAAAAATGACTCAAGTCACACTGCTGACGCCACTCTGTACAAATGTGTATGAGATATGAGTTTAGCACAGATTTAGACTTCACTGAGATAATATCGTTTTTATTAATATTTTAAATAATTTTTACACTTTTCATTTTAATTTATATTTTTTAGTTTTTTTTTGTAATTTTTAGTAGATTATTACAATGTTAATTTACTGAATTAATTTGAAGTATATTTGAGTTTATTGGTTTACCTTATAACAGTACTAATTTGTTTGTTGTTTTAATAAAAATAAATAAAATAATTAACATTAATAACAACATAAAATACACAATTCTTAACAGAAATATTGGGTTAAAGTATTTGAATTAATTATCATTTTATCTAATATTACATATAGTATTATATATTTAGATTTTTTTATCTTAAGTATCACAGAGGGTTTTTTTAATCAGTTTACCAGTTTAAATAAATATAAGTTCGTTCACTGTGTTTTTTTTTGTCCATGTAATTATTTCAATAAATTAAACTAAATGAAAATAAAAAATGTTGCCTATGTTGCTAAAACTATTAGATCATTCAGTAAATGTATTTTATTAATTTAAATAATTTTAGTTAAATATAAAAACCCTCATCTATATAGATTTAATAGATTATAGTGAATAACGATTAATCTATCATAAAATACACAAATCTTTTGGAGTCAGAGGTGGGAAGATTATTTATTTTCTCTGTTAACCAATATTTTCTGCATTCTGGTATTTGCAGCATTGTTTGTCCCTGCGGTCCATGACCTTTCAGGACAGACCTGTGACCTTGACAATGATTTGCACATTTTGCAAGCAAAATGTTGGTTTGCGCAGACTGCGAATCGATTAGTTGATCAATGAAGGTCTGATGGCTAGATGTTCAGTAAATACCTGCATCCACCCTTTACACAAGCTCAGTGTGACATGAAAGCATATAAGCATGTCGGACACACCTATTGAGATGAGCACATCCATATAAAAGCACACTGAAAGAGCTCAAAGCCTACGCCTACGAACACAATGTGCCCAGATTACTAATATTATTAATGAAGAGCTTTTGATTTCAGAAGGAAATTGCTGAATAGGGTGAAATAACTGAAACATAGAAGGGTTTTAGGGAATCACAAGTGCACCTCTGAAGTCAACACTTTAAAGAAATGTTTGTAAAGAAATTTCGGGGGTTGGAGCCGGTCATTGGGTCCAGAGTCCAACCCTCGCCACCAAGGGGTTAAGACTAGGCACTCTAGAGAAGGTTTTGGTCCAGGATATCCCTGTATTTGGCCACATTTATCTTTACCTCGATTGCAACCAGTCGTCCTGTCCCTGCAGCTGAAAAACACCCCCACAGCATGATGCAGCCATCACCATGCTTCACTGTTGGGACTGTATTGGACAGGTGATGAGCAGTGCCCTGTATTTTCTACACATACAGCTTAGAATTAAGGCCAAAAAGATATATCCTTGTCTCATTAGACGAGAGAATCTTATTTCTCACCATCTTGAAGTCCTTCAGGTGTTTTTTTTAGCAAACTCCTTGCAGGCTTTCATGTGTCTTGCACTGAGGAGAGGTTTCTGTCGGGTCATTCTGCCATAAAGCCCCGACTGATGGAGGGCTGCAGTGATGGTTGACTTTCTACAACTTCCTCTTATCTCTTCACTGCATCTTGAGCTCAGCCACAGTGATCTTTAGGTTATTCTTTACCTCTCTCACCAAGGCTCTTCTCCCCCGATAGCTCAGTTTGGCCGGACGGCCAGCTCTAGGAAGGGTTCTGGTCATCCCAAACGTCTTCCAATTAAGGTAAACTTAATTGTAAACCTTGGTCAGATCTGTGCCTTGCCACAATTCTGTCTCTGAGCTCTTCAGGCAGTTCCTTTGACCTCATGATTCTCGTTAGCTCTGACATGCATTGTGAGCTGTAAGGTCTTTCCTAATCAAGTTTAATCAGAATAATCAAACACAGCTGGGTGGTATACCTTTTCATACTGAATTCCGGTGTTTATTTTTGTAATGATATTCATTTTTCATTTACCCCAATACCGGTGAGTGTATGCGTACAAAGCGCCGACAACACAAAGCAGTGTAACGTCCCGCTGACAAGCTGTATGTGTCTGCATTAGAGCGGTGGAAGCACGGCCTGTGTGTGTGTTGAGCGGTTAACACCTGAGTTAAATATAGTGTCACGGCAAAGGGTCTGAATACTTCGGACCATGTGATATTTCAGTTTTTCTTTTTTAATAAATCTCCAAAAATGTCAACAATTCTGTGTTTTTCTGGCAATATGGGGTGCTGTGTGTACATTAATGAGGAAAATGAGGGTCTGAATACTTTCCGTACCCACTGTATACATATTTAATTTATTTTTATTTGAGCTTGGTCATTTTACTACTTTAAATTCAAGCATATTTTATTATGCTTAATTTAGAGTTATCACAGCAAAAAAAATCTATTTTCTATCATCTATTAATTATACTGTTTTTTTATTATTATTATTTCAACTTAACTTCAGTTATTGAATTGAAATAGTTTTAGGCCATTGCAAACACTGGAAAAAGTGAACATTATTAATGTGCATATCTGATAAAAGCTTATTTAGTCGGTATACAGTACAATACTATAATTTTTGATTGAGGTCTGAAATATTAATACATTAATATCCAAATGCCTATCTTATCCAGATCTGTATCGTTCTGTGGATTTCTGCAGTGATAATGTTTGACGGAAATGGGCCTGGCTCTGTTCTATAGCAGCCAATTGTACACAACATGCAAAAATACATTTTATCTCCATGGCAACAGTCAAATGACAAACAAAGTTGGTGCTGCTGTGGACTGTAAACTTATTAGCTGCCTGAACTGTACTGCCAAGTGCTGTTTACATTACCATGCACATGAGCGGGAGTAGCAACACTGTTCAGATTGGCCTATGCAAACAGAAACCATTTTAATTCCAATGAAAGAGAAGTGAACTTAATTCTACTGCAACAGAAAATACAGCTGAAGAACGAATGACTGTTGTTTATGAGAGCCGTACCTGCGTGTATCTGGACAGGCTGAGAGGGTTTGGCAGAGGGTCAGCTCTGAACTATATTTGGATACAGGAGGGAAATAATGGGACTGTACAGGTCCAGACACGAAAACACTAACAAAAGCAGCTGCGCCATTTTACTCTACTGATTCTTCTGCAGATCCCTAGAGGAAGTGTCGAAGAATGACCAGAACCTGTGTGTGATTTACACACACACACACACACACACACACACACACACACAATGTGCTCCAGTGTGTTACAATCCCAGAAGTCCTGTACAAAGAGGATGTTGATACAGTGAACTCAAGTCACAACAGTGAGTTATAGACCTTTGAAAAATGTTGTAAGTCAGTTTCAATGGGACCGTTTTACAGCAAGTTATATTTCAGCAGAACAATAATGCTCCTCAAAAAACAAAGCTCCTCCATACTATTAGTGATTTTATGCAACCAGCTTTATCTTTCCATGAAGTAAAGCCACATTTAAAAAGAAAACGTAATATATGTTGATGACAGAAAATATATATATATACGTATCTTTTGCTCACCATGGCTACATTTATATTAACATACAGTAATAACAATAATACTGTGAAGCATTATCTTCATTTAAAAGTACCTTTTTCTGTTTTAATACATTGTAAAATGCCATTTATTCCTGTGTTTCAGCATCATTACAGTCTTCAGTGTCCTTCAGAAATCATTCTGATGTTTATTCTAATGATACTATTATTTTCCTATTATCAACAGTTTTGCTGCTTAATATTTTGTGAAACTTTTGTGATTCTTTGATAAATGATTCTTTTTTACTTTATTATATTATAAATGTATTTGCTGATACTAGGGTTGGGTCGATAGACGAAGCCATGGTCCATCGCCGATGGCAGCTAGACATCATGATGCTGAGCCGGCATCGCGCTCCTCCTCCCCGCCGCAGCAGCAACCAGCTCGCAATAAACACGTTTAATCTATGGCGGCAAATATATGTCATTAATAAGAGAGCGCACCACTGACGCTGACGATTGTGGTAAATCATTTCCTTGAGAGAAAACAGATGCAAAAAAAGGAGGCCGCGAGCTCATTTCAAATCCGCGCGTCAACCCTCCTGCGCTCGATCCTCTCTCACCTGCTCGCGAGAACACTGTTATTTTTGTCAGTCGTGGGGCGGGGCTTGGTGTTTTAGTTACAACTAAACAACAACCCAACCCCCACGCGCCGCCTACAACGACGATGCCATCGTCCATCGTGAGGTTTCACATTAGACATCGTACAATGCCAAATTGGCCCAACCCTAGCGGATACAATTGAATGCACTCTTGTTTAATACAATTACTATTTTTTTTTAAAGATGCTGTGACTATTTAGAGCTAATTAAGACATTATAATAAGGTTCTAAGAAACGAAATATATTTACTATTGTTTCATTAATGTACTCATTATTGTTTATTTGAACTTGCAATATTAACAAAGTACATGCAAACAAAAACAGCATTAACTATTGTTGCATTAACTTTCTGAGCTTTTCAAATAAATACTGACTTATACTGCTAATGAATGATGCAATCTATTGTTCAAGTTGGAAGTGGGAGAAATAAAAACGGCATCCGTTTTGCTGAGCCATGCAGGGAACATTTTGGACACACCTGTTTTGCCAGTTTACTATGTAGGAAACAACTTCAAAAGATTCACCCATTTTACTTCAATCAAAGTGATGAAAGCCACCAGGCTGTTACAGCACAATGCCAGGCAAATATTAGCCCAGCCTGGATAACTTAAAGACAACTGAAACAAACCATGTTCTCAGCTTTGCCTTTCTCAAACTGCAGAATATTGCAAAACAGTTTGACTGACTCAACATGCAGATGTTTGATTCTGCTGTTTTATAACTGGCTCTCATGATTACTAGTTTCTACCAACTTCTGAACACAGAAATGAAACAGAGACTGGTGGGAAACACAGATGACAACAATTTAGGCATTTTAGTCAAGCTACCGATGTGGTCAACAACACATACAACTTATTATATGGAAAAGAGCAGCTTGGTCATTCTGCTAAATAACTTTATTGTATTGGGTGAATAATGACAGGGTGAACTTTGCCTTAACACAAACGGTAGCAGGAGAGATGTGTGTTGCTTCACAGGTCATTGGGTTCGAGCTGCAGGGATACTGTGAGAGAGGATGTTGAATGGCAGGTTGTTCCTTTGTGAATGAGCTCTGGTTTTCCTGACTGGGCATATTGTGATCTGTCCTAATGGAGACCAGGCTCAGCGCTAGACCCCAAGGAGCAATGACCAGAAACCAGTGGTACACAGGCCTCCGACAATGAGCCGTGTGTATTGTGCTACTGGTTTAAGATAGTGACTCCTCAAACAGACTAACGGTCAGACGACTGACTTCACAGCCTTTTTTAGGGATATCCGCATGGATTTGTGTGGAATAGACTCACAATATGCTCCCTCATACTATCGTTCTGTTCTTGTACTGTTATAATGGATGCCTTATCTGCATTTTTCTTCTCTCTCTGCCTCAGGATGCAACGGCCAAATGAGGAGTGAAACACAAGATGATGTTTTAGGCTCTCTTGGGGCAAAACGAAAAGGAAAAAGATAAGAGGAGGAGAGAGAGAGAGAGAGAGAGAGATAGATAAACTGAGGAAGAAAGTAAGACTGACAAACTAAAAAAAACAGGCAGAGACAGACAGGTAAACTGAGGCAGAGACGGATGGACTGAGACACTGAGAGAGAGACAAGCAGATTAAGACAGGCAGACTGAGGCAGAGAGTAAGACAGGTCAACTGAAGGAAGACCGAGGTGGAGACAGGTGGACTAAGGCACTGAGTGAGACGTGTGGATTACTGCAATGAGAGAGAGACAGCCAGATTGAGACAGAAAAATGTAGACTGAGGCAAAGACAGATAGGCAGATTTTATAAGAGAGAGACAGGCAAACTGAGACTAAGACAATGAAGGATAGACAGGTGGATTGAGACAAAAAAGCAGAGACAGTAGGACTGAAGCAGAGGGAGAGAGAGAGAGATAGGTAAGACTGAAGCAGACAGAGTGAGGGACAGGTGAGACTGAAACAGAGAGAGGGACAGGTGAGACCGAAGCAGAGAGAGGGACAGGTGAGAATGAGACAGAGTGAGGGACAGGTGAGACGGAAGCAGACAGAGAGGGGCAGAAGCAGACAGAGGGACAGGTGAGATGGAAGCAGACAGAGTGAGGTACAGGTGAGACCGAAGCAGATAGAGTGAGGGACAGGTGAGACCGAAGCAGATAGAGTGAGGGACAGGTGAGACCGAGACAGAGAGAGGGAAAGGTGAGACTGAAGCAGAGTGAGGGACAGGTGACACTGACGCAGAGAGAGAGGGACAGAAGCAGACAGAGGGACAGGTGAGAATGAAGTAGACAGAGTGAGGGACAGGTGAGACTGAAGCAGACAGAGAGGGGCAGAAGCAGACAGAGTGAGGGACAGGTGAGACGGAAGCAGACAGAGTGAGGGACAGG
>JAUCNO010002017.1:0-15157 GCA_032353835.1 Enteromius viviparus
TTGTTTCACAGTCTGCATGCCTGAGTGCTTGAATTTATACACCTGGGGCCAGGCCAAGTGATTAGCACACCTGATTCGGATCATTTGAATGGGTGAGCGAAAACTTTTGGTAATATAGTGTATCAGTTTCTACTTTCAGACAGAGCTAAAATCAAGCCTGAACCAACCTGAGTACAGACCTCAGTACATTCCAGTAGGCTCTTTAGCCGCAGTATAATTTACTGCTCACAGCTTTACTCTCACAATGTCATTTGTTAGAGGGCTTGACAACTGAACTAATGAGTGATATGATATTGGAACAGGTGGTCTAATGTAAGCATAATTACATTTATCAGGCAAGAAATGTCAGATTGAATAACTCCGGCTGAATGAAAATGAGAAGTGATTTGGTTTGGCTGGGCCAGACAGAATGAAAACCCCTCTCAGATAAGATATCAAATTCCTTTCATTTACATGAAAAAGACTTGATTAATTAATGCGTCAGTGTTAATGTTTTACAATATTGTGTGTCTTTGTTTTCAGTGAGGTAATTAAGCAGATAATTGGATCTCATTGGCAGCATATTGTGTTTAAAATCTCTGAGGAAAGATTGTATTTCATGCATTTAATTTATTGAGTTTCTCCTTAGACTGGCATTACTTAATTACTGTTTAACTTCAAGACAAACAGATTGAAAGTTATTAAAGCGAATAATGAATAAAGGATCAAACTTTTAAATCTCAATAGGCCCTGCAGCTTGACGTGACATAAGTATGTAGACAGTTTTACTCTTTATTCATTGCCCATCATCAGAAATGATGTAATTACACAGAGTAGCGGAGCAGAAGAGACGGAGACTGTCTACCGACCTCATTTATTTCAAAGGACAAATCATTATTATTGCAAAAGTATTATGCCGTTTGAACGAAAGGAAACTTATGAACAAAGAATATGAAAAAAATGTAAAGAGGAATTAGCACCAAGACACTAAAGAAGCAGCGGCATTGCTTGTTATCACTAAGAAAGCACACTGTTTAAGGATAATTTACTTGCACATTGTTATTAACACATTTATTATAGTTTATGGGCATTATAGTTTTTACAATTAATGCATGTTTTAGGTTGATTTGAAGATGCTTGAATATATTTTTCAGCATGTTACCTTTGAGATTGAAAAAATATGAATATTTCATTAGATCATATAATGGCTATTACTTTTTTTAAACCATTGAAGTACATAATTATAAATATAAATGTTCTTGTGTTTTCTGAGTGTGTTTGTTGTAGTTAGCAACAGACATCTCGGTCTGGTTGTATTTGTTCATGCACCCAATATAAAATGGTTTTTACGTACTGTACAAGGACATTTCTATCATGCCATCAAGAAAAAAGGGTAATGTATTCTTGTAACATTAAGAGATTGACTTCTCAATTTCATTATACAGACATTAGCTGATTTGCCATTATCCTTCAGCCATATAGGCGACCTGTTAGAGCCGGATTGTGCAATATTGTTATTTTTTAGCTTGGCAAAGCTCCCAAAATAAAACATGAAATTGTAGGGACTGGATCAAATATATTCCACTGGGTAAAAAATATCTTAATGTTGGATTTGTTTATTACAAATACATATCTTTTCACTGCAAAAAATGTTAATTGATGGACTAGAGTCATGAGGATTACTTCTGGATTAGGGCTTTTTTTATCAGCTGTTTGACGGCACCCATTCAGTTAATAGTCCATTCATTCTAATTAACTCATCTTTATCTCAGATAGCCTAAGAGTGAGTCAATTTTAAGTACTTTTTAATTTTTGAGTGAACTGTCCTTTTGAGTGAACTGTTTAGTTTTCATTATTAAATATGATATTGAGGCTTTAATATTTGCTATGATGACATCCTATGCTGATCAATCCATGCATGAGTCACCGCTTGAGTCATCCAGGCCTGGAACAGTTTGAGAACTACTTTGAATGACCATTAAGACTATACACTCATTATTATCAGCAATTCCACCCCGGCACGCTTAACAAGGACCATTGATAAGTAAACAACGATATAGCTTCAGTGTGTTTATTTTAAAAATAGTCTGTTTTCTAAGACCTCTGCAGCATTTGAAGTTCTTTAGAGGGCAAAAAACAACAGTGTGCAGGAGCATGAGTGAATAATGAAACTGGAAAGCAAAGGGATATGAAGAAGATTAACTACAACTGAACAATCTAACTGTGTTCCTCTTATAGAGACCAAAATCCAACTCATCTATCTGACTAATGGCAACTTTATGGGCATTTCTTTACTAGGTGTCACTAAGTGCCTCCCCTAACATGATTCCCCTGCTGAGCCATGGGCTCCTTGTTACTGGCTCCCAGCAACCACAGATAATTACTGAATGTGGCAGGGCCTTCCATACTATGAAAGGCTATTTGTAGACTTTTCCTATTTTTTTTTTCACTGAGGGGAACAGTTCAGTTCATCCACAAATAGATATACTGTAACTGTCATCTTTTACTCACCCTGATGTCGTTTCAAACCTGCTTTATTTCTTCTGCAGAACATTAATAAAAAATATCACAAACAACATACAACACAACTCAATGCATTCTAAAACAACAATTTAATTAATCTTTCACATATTCTGCTGTCATTCTTTCATTTAATCTTTTTAAAAAATTAATAAGGTGCAAATAGTTGTGGTTTTGAGTGTACTTTATTTTGAATGCATTAATCATTTCCACACTGAGTACTTAAATTGAATTCAGTTGAATTTTATTTTATACTGATAATTGCTAATAAGTGATTTAGTTGTTTCTTCCTCTGTATTTAATGTTTGCACATTCACATTTGATGAATGTCTTAGGAGTGCATTTTTTTTTTAAATAAATAAACAGTTAACAAGGAAATAAATAAGGTGTTATTGATAGCTAATTTTATATAAAATAATTAAAAGCTGCTTTCATTGATTTTTGCCCACATTTTTCATTCTCTCTTCTTGAATTTTTGAGCAGTGAGGAAGAATTTAATTTCATTAAAAAAAAAATTATTAATTGAAAATAAAATAGTTTTGGTGCTATTATTACTCATTTAGCACAAAAGAATATTATTGTTGGCTTTCAGTGTACTTGATTTTTCCACGCATTCTGCTTTTCCACTGTCTGAATGTTTGAGCAGCACAAAATAATTGTAGTTTTTTAAAATGTAAAATATAAAAAAAAATATGTTAATATATGTATGTAAAACATGTTTTAAAATATTTAAAATAATGTTAAGAATAATGATATTTAACATAGCCATAATCATATATTTAAAAAAAAAAAAAAAACATTTAATAGCCTAATTTGCACAAATAAATTAGTTGTTGCTCTTGGCCTTAACCTGGACTTGACTTCTGTGCACATTCTTCATTCCCACAGCACATGTGTATTTTTAATCACAGGTATTGGACAAGTGTTCTATTTCTGGGAAATGACATTCTTACATGCACTGAGGTGAGTGCTACCGTGCAGTTGCCCAGGTGAGAGAAAGAGATTGCTGGTTTCCATCCCGCTAATTAACATGCTGTGTCCTATACACAGTGAATGAAGTAAACAAAGGTCATCTCTGTGACTGTGATACCTGAAAGGAAAAATGATTACATAAAAAAATAATAATAAAAACTTTATGTTGGTGGTTTGGTGCGTGGTGTTTGCTGTTCTGAGAGTTCTCAGTGTTCTTTGGACACAGTGAGTCACTGGTTTCATTCAGAGATGGATTTAAAATGCCTCCGCTTTGTTATTGAGGATTTTCAATATTATTTGGTAGGTATCTGCCTCTATCCACTTTGGCTAAATTCAGCAATACCTCTTCCCACACAAAATTGCTGGGATTCAAGAGGGAAGTTTTTTTGAATACCAAGTTCTACATTGTATTCACCAGAATCATTCGCTTTTTCCTCCTCACGGTACACTTTGTACTTTTCCAAGAGTGACAACTTGACCCAAGCAGGGTACAACTCTTGCCCCAGTGGGCAAAATAAATGGGTTGTTTATGCCATTGAGGAAAAAGCCTGGTTGCCATGGACACAGAAGTGCCTCGATCTAAAAGGCAGAGAAAATAGACCAGATATTACAGGTTAGAGGAAGTAACTTCACTTGTGCTGTTTTTCAATGTCTTAAGACGATAAATCACTGGGTTCACTGGACTAGTTCATCTCTTTAAATCCTAAAATCATGGGTCTTGAGGGTTCAAGCATCCAAAGCTTGATTACAAAAAACTGAATTATAATATGAAATTAAATAAATAATAATTTTAATAGCACTCACATATGTATAAAGTGAATGAATTTAATTCAGAAAGAAAACAACTGCTGTTTTCATCAAACTTTAAAGCTACTGTAAAAAAAAATTAATAAATAAAAACTAGCATTTGCCTGCCATCTAGTGTGAAGTATCATAATAAAGACAACAACAAAAAAATTGTGTAATATAACTTGTATAACATTCTTAAGATTATGTTGTAATTGGAATAAAATATATTAAAAACATTTAAAATCCACAAGAGGGCGATATTTATCTGTTTCCCGGGAGCTTTACTTGCTTCTATGCAGATTACTTCTTATTAACTCTCATTACCATAAACAAGCATTACTTAACATTATATTATAATCTAATATTATAATACATTATATGTACGTATTCAAATTGTTTAAATAGAGCAACATGTTAATTTTTAAGCAATTTTTTAGCATGGTCTATTTACCTAATAATGAATTATTAATGGACATTATTATAAAGCGAAAAATTAAATACATGCAATAAATTAAAAATCTCTAACTTGAAGAAAGGGCCGTTTTATTTTATTTATTTGTTTAGTCTAAAATATCTGCTTATAATAAAAGGGTATATCAATTAATTAAAAGTTAAATTGCAATACAAATCATTGGCAATCACAAACGACGGTCATTGATTAGTCTAGCCTTGAAAGAACGTGATATATCGCCGCCTGCACACGTTTTAGTAACAACAATTTAATTTGAAAGAGAACAATTAGAAACTTTAACAGAAAGAAGTTAAAATGCATAGTGAATAGTTTAATTAGATGATTTTTGTTTTAGAATTATACCTGACCGTCTGACTCTTCTATTCTTCACACTAATTCAATTTCTGTTAAGGTATTATTTTATTGAGTTGTTATCAGTCTTTAACAGAACACTGAAGGCGCATGGAACTGCAATGTTTGTACTGAGTTTTCTGTGGAGGTAATTAATGATGTTGGATGGTTTGTTGTGATTGGTTTAACAGGCGCATGCGCACTCGGGCGCACAACTCTCCGAAAGTTCCGACGCTGATCTCAGAGCAGACGCGTTCAACTTCACTTGAAAACATTAATATGAGGGACGCTCGGGAATATCTGATGATATCGGACACGCACGTCTGCTGAAATAAGTTTATCATTTCAAATAACGTTAGGACTCTCATTGCATTAGAAGGTAAGCCTTTTCTGATCATTGAAAAAGCGATTAAACGATAATAATGCGCTTCATCTGTATCGCACCTGAGAGTCGTTTAATTTAAGCGTTTTTAAGATTTTTAATGGTATTTCTATGTTTGTTTGTTTTTCTCTTCTGTATACGCATTTGTCTTTTTTCTAAACTACACTTTTTACAGATTTTACATGAATTCAACATTTCATGAATGCATTACTACAAAATCCCTGAGATTTATGCCGTTTCAGTGCATGAACAACATGCACTTTTTTTTGCTTGTGAACGTGTAATCTTGTTGGACAATATCACATTTATTTTCATGTGGATTTGTGGAAGCTAAATTTGCTTGTTGTGTGAATGAATCCCAAATCTGAAGTTGGTCAGTTGTGCACACATTAAAGTAAAAGACTGTCTTGACCTGATCCTGACTTTAAACCTGGAGCGTGTAAGTATATCCTGTGTTTGCTGTAACTTCCAGGGTGGAACTGTGGCCTTTCACAGTGGGAAAAGGTCAGCTATGACATCAGGGATTTTTTTTTTCTTTTCTTTTATTCTCCAAATAGAGGACCCCAAATTGCTCCCATGCAGGCTTGAAGTGTGTGTCAGATGTTTCCTATCTTGTCCTCCACATGTTTCCTTGTATTCATTTGAGCAAACCACAGACAAGCTACAAATGTCAGAATCAAAGCATTATCAATGCAGTCATTTGTTCTTGAAATTTTTAATAATGCTTATGTAACTCTTAGGCAACTCTAGCAATTAGAGGTCATGTGATCACTTAGTGTATGGGGTTGAGTCCCTCAATAATTGTTATATATATATAAATTGCACACACACAAATTAAGAATAATAAATTTTTTATTATTATTTCTTTCTTTTTTTGAATCTATAAAACCAACAAATCTTCAGTCAGTTAATACTTTCTCTTATCTTTAGAATGTTTTTAATCATGCAACTTGTTTAATGTCTGCACATTTCTAATACATTTAAAGTTTTCTACATGTGTGTGGATGCATTTTTGGCCCCAGTATCAATTATTTTAATAAAATGATTGATAATGCGTAATGATCCCACACGTAACACATTTCTGGATTGTGTCGATCAAGGGCTTTACTGATGGATCTGTGGGAGTACATAAATGGTTGGGAAACACTGATGTACGGGGAGTGATGTGTCTCTGGTCTTTATCGGCTGACAGCTCACTCCTCTTTAAGAGGGATGCTTCTCAAAAGCACTTTATCAAACAAAGAGATATGCTTTTACTTCCATTCAGAAATTCCAAGCAAAGCTACATTTTCTATGCTGAAATCTTAACACGCACACTCCAGCATCAAGCTGAAAGATTAGTAGCGGATGGGACTTCTCCACTAGGAGTTTATTTAATACCGAAGGCCACATATGTGTCACATCTGTGTGTTTGGATAGCGTATGGCTCAGTAGTGCGATCCGTCTGAGGGATTGGGTATGTTTAGGACGAGGCTCAGCCTGGATAACGGCAGTGGGTTGTTTTTCTTTTGGTCTACCCCATTCCATCCCCTATCTCCACATCTGGTCAACGTAAGAGTATGTAAATAAATCAAAATGACTTCTACCTTTGTACTGGTAGGCCTGTCTGGGCACCAAGCCAGCTAGTCACAACCGTCCCTCCTACAGTGCTTTGGTTAACAACCCTTTAAGGCAATATGTGGTCTGCTGATTTGTCGTATATTTAGTAGTAAAGCGCTATAGTTAATTTGCATGAGGGGCTTGACAGTGCTTTGGCCTGAGGGCGGGCTGTTCGATCTATGTTTGGAGGAAGTGCTGATTGTGAAGCTATGTGAGAGGGAGCGCACATCTGGAGGAGTTTTTCGGGAATCTGGAAGAAGGGGGAGGTAGTCGAAAGAGCTGGTCATTCGGGTCATGGAGCGATTGGTGCATGGCACATATAGGGCCTCTGGCTGAGGCAAAATATACAGCCAGTTAAAATGAACCCAACTGCTTTTTCCCCTCTTTCTGTATGGAAATGTAATTCCTCAGTCCATTTGCGACTGATTAAAAACTGTTGCGTTTACTACTGGAAAGTATTGTTCAAAAGTGTGCTCCGAGCCAAAGATCACTTCACACTATCACGAGGTGCTCGCTCTTATCCATATGATTTTCCATCCAGGCTTTGTGAAATGGAAAAGCAAAATATCCGTGAAAAGAAGAGATCAGAGCTGGTTCTCATCAGAGTGGATGGAAACGCAACATGTGTCATACTTGGTCAGAATGTGAATACAGAAAATGTATAGAGCATATGAACGTAATCATTGTTTTATATAAGACTCCAAATTGGTCCCATGCAGGCTTATAGTGTGTGTACACGCGCACATAAACAAATATGGTAGGATCTGAGAATCATTTAATCCAATTCTGATTTCATCATCTTAAACTGGTCGTATTATATCCCTGATTAACTATTCGGAAGTAAACAAATATTCACTTTGAGTTTCTACTTGCACTATTTGGAGAAACTGCCAGATATCCAGGGCTTCCCCATAGGAAGTGATGCAGGCGGCTGACTAAATACAGCTCCTTTTCCCTCCAGGGATGTGGAGAATGTTTTCTCTTTGCCAAAAGTAACTGGAAAAGCTGTGGATTTCAAGCTGGGCGGACCTCCACTTTGGCCAGTGTTTCTACAGGTGGTAATGGATCTGAATGTCAGTTCAAATCCAGATTGTAACTTATTTTAGTACTTTCTTTCGTCGTTGAAGTTTTGGGGTGGATTTGGTTAATGTTTTGTGGTCAGAAGCTTGATTTGGTCATTGGGCTACATTGGGCTCTAAAAAAAAAACCTACTTTCTATGCAGTGTATTTTAAACAAGTGTTGTTTACTAAGGACTTACTGACCCAACAAAAAATCTAATTCCCATAAACACAACCTTGGCTCCTTTTCCTTTAAAAAAACTGTTAAGTGACATGGGCTGGTCTTGCCCTTTCTGCAGTCCTCGTTGATCAGATAAGGTCATAATTGAATAGGTTCATGTTAGAAGGAGAATGCAGCTTGTTTCTGTGCTCTTTCTCTCGGGGTCGGTGGTAAATGGACAAACAAAGACCTCTGTGTTAGATGTAGAGCGTTCCAGCTCTCATGCAGCCTGTAACAAAATTAAGAAGGGTAATTTTTTGGGAGTGTTTTACCGCACTGTTTTGACCAGCAGTGTAGTCTTAAATGGTGATGGGTTAGTATGGTTTACTAGTTGTCCAACAAACAACTAATGCAGTTGTTTGTTTGTATTTCAAAATGAAGATTTAATGGTTTACTGATAACACATCTTGAAACCCATGTGTTCTCTTTTCACATCCCTTAGCCTTCCGGTAAAATTATTCAAAATGTGAACACTTTTAAGAATTTGACACATTGTGCTAAATAATAATAAATTTGTGTTATCCCTTTTAGTATTAGACATATTTAGTGAATCATTTTAATATTTTGCATTGTTTAATTTAGTTTAGTTGCTAAATACATTTATTTTAGGATTATTTGAATGTTTGGAAATGATTTGTGTATCTACTTTAAAGATTGTGGTATACATTTTTTGTAAACAAATCTGAGCAGCTGTGGCTAGTGAAGAATTGCTGTCGATTAGATTTTAATTTGCCTTGCTAATATAATGTTGAAATGATAATTAAGTGGTTCGATCAGGCATCCAACCTGGTGGGTGGAGAAGAGAAGCTTCTGTCAAGCTGTAGGCCAGTGGCAGTAACAGGCTGGACATGAATCCTGTGGGACTTTGTTTTGAATATCTGGAATTCCAAGCATTCCAACGCACAGTGGAGAAAAGTCCTGGGAGAATTGTGCCATTATCCCACAAACGAGTCCTCCCTTTCTACGTAGCGGGACAGAAACGCCTCATATTAATGCCAGACAGGAGAGAAAACATCAGATAGATGGAAAACAGTTTTTTTTTTTTTTTTTTTCAGTGCAATGTTCTTGCTTACGTTTAAATGTTACATTTGCAGGTTTCAAGAAAAGTGATCATGATGTGTGATGCGAGTGAAATGTTGGCAGCTGCTCTGGAGCAGATGGATGGCATCATTGCAGGTACGACTATATAAATAAAAAATACGATGTACAAATTTTATCTATTCATTTATTTTTTTTACAGACATCAATATTAGAAATATTTTTGTGGAAATGCACAAACGCGAACTTGCAAAACTGCACCGTGAGTGTTTCTGCAGATTTGTGAGAGTATGCGCAGAGAGCAACATTACAAGGCTTTTCCATTATTTCAGCACTGATGAAATCTAATGCTTATTCAGTATGCGACCACAGTATTGTCCATCTCTGGGAACGACAGGGACACATCAGAGAGAAAAAATGAACGCCTTTGCTTGGGGCAGGAGTGAGTCTCTTGAAGGTTATGCTTTTCAATTCAGTCTGTTATTATGGCAGTGGACGTCCAGCTGTTTACATCATCTGAGCCACCCGAGCAGTGCGGTCACAGTCATCCAACCTGTGTTTTGTTTTGGAAAGTGCTGAAAGTAACTGGAGCAAAGCATGCAGATCAGATCTGAAAAGTGAATTCACCCAAGAATTTGATTTAAAAATTAAATAATTTCTGTCTTTTGCTCGCTCTCATTTTATATTCATTTTTAGGGAATACAACCACACAGTCGTGTAGAAGAAAGTACCACAAGTAGTCCATTCAGTGCACTATATTTTACAGACCATTTAATTGTACATGAATGGAACCCAGTAATTTTGACTCATCCAAAAATCCTTCTCTGATCCGTCATTCCTGCACTTGCTTCAGGTTCGAAGGCTATGAACTACACCAATGGGCTCTTTGATTGTCAGTCACCAACTTCACCCTTCCTGGGCAGCCTTCGGGTGCTGCACCTCTTGGAGGACCTGAGAGCTGCGTTGGACTTGATGGATCCCGAGGAAAAGGAGAGTCTGCGCAGTCAGGTGTCCGAAACTACAGCTGAAGGTCTGATGGAGTGGCTACAAAACCGCCTGGTGGGTTTTCAGCAGACTATTTTTTTTAAGAAGAAACTAAAATGGCAAGCTTTAATAAAGTATCTTTTTTTTAAAAAAATAAGTTTTATAAATAGTTTGATGCAAAAAAAATTACTCTGAAGGAAAATGACCTTTTTTCATATAATGTATTCATCTGTAAGTCTGACGTAAGATTTTCTTCCTTTGCGTTTTCCATCCTTAACTCCAGTCGTGATTCATCGGGATTAAGCACATTTCAGCTCCCCGGCCCTTTTTCCATATTCAACCTGAAGCATGCTTGCTTTGTAAAATTTCCATTCCTGGGCAGTAAAACTTTCACATGCATCTCATATAGCAGAGTATCATCTGTTTGAACCCCACATGACTCGCCAATGGCAGCATGTGATTTTCCTTTTCAGGTCCCACTGGCATCTGACTTATTATGTTTATTTCAGTTCATTTCACTGCATTTTGTTGCCTGTCCTGAGCTGTCTATTTCAGATATGCAATATATGCGTCACACCGCGCAACCAGTAAATCTGGTGTGTCTATTTGGAAACTACATGTAACACTCTGAGGATTTGTTGTGTTTCCAGACCAATGGCCATGGATCTGCAGCAGGGGATGCGGTCTACCAGGAGCGACTCTCTCGCTTGGAAAGTGACAAAGAATGCCTAGTGCTCCAGGTGAGTTGTCAAAACCAAGTCAAGAGACTTGGTTGTGTTGGATTTTCAAGTTGTGTGCCTCTGCTTTTTGAATGCAGCAATTGTAGTTTCTAAATGTCACACATCACGCGCAACTCGATAAGTATTCACTCCGATTCCCCAGGTAAGTGTTCTGACAGACCAGGTGGAAGTTCAAGGAGAAAAAATAAGGGACCTAGATTCGAGCCTTGAGGAACACCGCATGAAACTGAATGCTACAGAAGAGTTGCTACAGCAGGTGTGTGATAAAATATATTTTTTTTTTTAGCCCAATAATAGAAGTGCATTGCGTTTAAGACGCATTGTAAGAGTGGTCAGCATCAAAGGAATAGATTTGTGATGTGATGTAAATTGTCTGTAGGAGCTGCTTAGCAGAAGTGCTTTAGAGACGGAGAAACTGGAGTTGCTGACTGAGGTATCAAGTCTGAAACTAAAGCTAGCTGCTGCAGAGGGGGACTGCAGAGAAAGTGAGGTAAGGAGTACATGTTTGCACCATCACCACTGTGAAATTTCATAGGGCACAGAGACCCACATGCCTAATAAATGGCAGTCTGCAGTCATTAATCAGAAACTTAAAAGTGCTCTGAATGCAGAACAGAATGCACTGTACTGACAATCTGAACATTTAATTAAATTAAACCTGGCTATTATGGTTTGACCACCCTGTGGTTTCCATAGAGACATTCATTGCTGCTTAAGCCCCCAGCTTTATCCAGCAGAGGGTGAGCGCAAAACACAGAGTGCCAGAGCCATTTCCTGTTATAAAGGTTTTTTTTGCCCTGGTTGAGTCCAGACTACACTGGACCCATTCAACTTTCTCTCACATGCAGGAGCCCAAAGGGGAGTTTCAGTTTAAAAAATTCACGGTGGACCAAAAGAATGGGCTAGGTTTCCTCCGTGTTGGATGAAAATATTGACTTTATTTAAAGTTATAAGCTTCAGGGACACTTTTTAGTGTCCTTGAGGCATTTTTTTTTTGGCTTATGGATACAAAAAAACTCAAAGCATTTAGCATCACCAAATTCTTCTTGACTCTTTGACATATAGATATCTTGGTCTTGTTCCTTAGGGTCTTTATCAGGATGTGAAAAACATGCGCCTTCAGTTGACTTCTATGGAGGACGAGAGACAAGAGTATGAGAGAAGTCTTAACTCTACCAAAGTACGAGTGCCTCACGGTCAGGTGATAATTACACAACATAAGATTAACAGCAGTGAAGTGTAACAGCAAGCACTTGTCTATGAATCACTTAACCACACAGAGAAATCCTTGTGTAGCTCACCCTAACCTTCATGACTAGCCACTGGAATGTGCCAAGCTAATGAACTTTATCCATATGCTCAAAGCAGGGCAGATTCATGAACAATCATCTCTCTTGCATTTATTATTTATTTTTTGCATATTAAGAAATTGCATTTCACTATATTGGTATACAAGTAAATCTGGGGTTGGCACATGGTGAGTTTATTTTTAGTTCTGGAATGTCCTGGGAGCGTTAATTGTGTTTTTTTTTATTGGTCAGGAGGAGTTGATATCACTGCAAAAGCTGTTGGAGGAGAGAGAACAGGCATTTGGAAGACTTCAGGACCAGGCCGTGTCTGAAGCCCCGAACATAGAACAGTCACAAAACAGAGAGAAAGGTACAATATGAACATTCTGCTTTATCAACAACATGCCTATGTCACTTTGAAATGTAACCAGAGGGGATTCAGAGTCTAATTTAAAATAATGCAATCATGTACAGAAAGGTGAACAGTTGCATTGTGGATAATGTAATTAAATGTGAGATTTTATCTGGTTTAATGTAACTTTATTTAACTTTAATATTTTTGTTTTACTATGGACCATAATTGTTTACACTGATTGGCATACTTATGGAAAACATGGCTAGCCGTAGACTTTTGGACTCCTTGTGTCACATTACGCAGCTATTAAATCCATTCTTAAATGCATGACACAGGAACAAAAACATTTTTGTGTTGTTATGGAGAAACTATCCCAGCGCACTGTAAGCTTAAGAAAAACTGTGTTGGAATGTATGAGGCATATGAAGGTTTGTATTACACGTCTAGACACGCTTTTTGATTGATGGTGACCTGGTTTTGGCTGCAGACTCCCCTGCTCTTATAACTCTGATTTGCTAGATATGCTTGAGTTGTCTCGCAATATTTATTCTTGACTGCAAATCATCTTTCCTTCCAAAAATGACGAGTATGCACTTTCTGGCATGTTTATTTTAGCGATTCCAGAGACACAAAAAAAGGTCTCGGTCTTGTTCTGAAATATTTAGCTGTTGTATGCCATAACCTTATTTCTGGAGTTGTTTTTGTGTGTTCAGACATGGAGGTGCAGAGAATGAGGAGTGCTGTAGAGTCTCTGAAGGCAGCTAATGAAGAGAAGGTAAACAATATGATATCCTGCTATTTTGCTGTGATGATCACATTAACCACCTGCCAGCACATGCGTTATTTCACAAACTTTGGCTTCTAATTAAACCATATTCATAATCTTTCTAATTAATCAGTATTTGCCTAGATGTACACATGTAGAAGTAGATATTACGTAGACCGTACCCGCCAAAAGGTTTTTTTATGATACTTTTATTCAGCGAGTTTGCATAAAAAATTTTATTTAAAAAAAAAAGTTGTACTTTGGATTTAAATGTAATATTTTACATATTGTAAAATTAAAACAAATCTGTTTGTGTCCGTGTATTATTTATTTATTTTTTTTAAATCAAAAAGGATTAAATTGTAATTTAATTATTTATTTGTATTTAATATGATGATAAACTTTACATAGTTTTATCTTCATCTTTTTTTTAGGATTTGAAGATAAAAGAGCTGCAGCAGTCTCTCATCCGTTTCAAGCGAGTGCAGGATATGGTGATGTCTGTGCAGGCATCAAAAGGTGAGATGTCCTTGGCACATTTTTATGTCGTCTTCTGTTTATCATCTCATTTTTGTGGGGGAAAAAAAGAATGCATTGCAGTGGCACACTAAAAACAATATCTCATTGACAATTCAATATTTATTAAGTATATAATCCTTTCTATTTCTCTAAGTTCTGCTATAAAGTAAAATCACTGATCTTGAGCAGTTTTCTACATTTACAAGTAACTTAATTCCAGTAATATTTTTAAATACCATTCATTGTTTAATCTGTATCATGTGTCTGTTTTTCCTGTTGTCTTTATGACATTTAGACAATAGATTATTTTGATCCCAATAATTTGTTTCCCAGAAAGCCTTAGTCTGCGTCTGTCTAATAGCTTGGCTGATTTATCCTGTCTTATGACTTGTGCTGTTTTCCCAGACAAACCCAGGGATGAGGACACAAGAGAAGAGCTGTGTGACACCGAGATGGTCTCCACAGGAGGCACAGAGGAAACTGATGAAGTATGAAGGGTCTTCACACACACACACACACACAGTTTGTGTACACAGGATGTTCCTCAGACTTCCTTTTAGACCCCCTCCTTGCAGTACTTTCATTGTGATGGTCTGACAGAGAATAACAATTTAACCATAACTTTTTTTTTTGATGGGGAACGTCTCTGTTGTTTTTGTATGGGAGCAGCATCCTGTGATTTCAGGTCATTTCAGACCGGTCACTGCCTGCTCCTCTTGTCCATTGAAATCCGACTCCTCAGGGAAAATACTTTTCTCAGTGCTGTTCTCTTGCATACTCCACTCAGTAGTGTTGATGTTTTTCACACAGCCTCAGCTCATTCCATGTTCGGAGCTGCTCCCTGAAGTGATCACACACAAACCTGCAGCTGAGACCAATGACAGGTCTGTTTACTCTCTGTAGACATTTGTTATTTAAACTGTGCTCATACAAAGATATAGTGATGTTCAAGCATTTTTCATGATTGGGGAGTTCAAAATAAAAAATAAAATAAAAAAATAGATAAAGCTCACTAAGTGTTCAAAATAATATAAAGCTGTGTTGAATTTCTGGCACTTTCTATGAGTGAGGGCTTATTATTATTATTATTATTAATTATTTATTATTATTAATATTAATAAAAAAAATTAAGTTAGTAATAAGT
>JAUCNO010002018.1:0-15156 GCA_032353835.1 Enteromius viviparus
GTTTCCAGAAAAGTGTACCATATGCATCAGACGTTTAGCCAACCTTCGGTGGGCGTGACGTCTGAGGCTGAGACTACCCCGCATGTTTACAAAAGTAGCGGAGGCCACCCTGACTCCACTCAAGGAGCAAGGGGTTCGCATCCTGGACGACGACGGTTTATCCTAGTGTGCAGCGAATCTCTTAAAAACCTCTAGATATATATTTTGGCTAGCAAAAATTTAAGTAAAACATTTTTTTTTTGCAGTGTAGTAACTTTGGTTGGTAATTATATATGTACAGGAGCAGAGTGGCAATCGGGCCGGCCAAAGGATATACACAGCGGATTACAAATTGAGCGGCCGCAAGGCGAACACGAATCATCAGAATCACTGACGTTACTAAATTCACTCTGTGAATAGTGACCAAATACTCCTGCGCAAACGTCCAACCAATATTTATATCAGTTGCTCACGCTCTATATCTTTGTCATGGTTAGCTTATCCAGCAGAACATTCATGTTTTGTTCTTGAATTCCCCTTGGGGATCAATAAAGTACATATCTATAATCTATCTATCTATATTTCTAATGTAGAATGGAGCAAAGAGTTTATCAAATTGGAGTTTATCCAATGAACCAATTGCAGGTCAAGTCTATTGAAAATAAATGAGCAACCCCTCTGTGCTAATGGCATGACTCTACACAGATAATGTAGCCTACGTCCAAAATGCACAATCAAACAAAGAAACGAAAAGAAACATAACACAATATGGGTCTTCAAACAGATAAAAAAAAAAAAAAAGATTTAGTAATACATTTTTATAATAACCGGCAGTCAGGGTGCATTATGGGTATTTCTTACTTATATTGGAGTTTACATATTTTTGTTTGACTTAGGGTTTGGACAAGACATTTGGGTTTTTGTATTAGTGATGTTATGTGTGTTTATGTTCAAGTTAGTTTGGGTGGGTTTGGCTCATTTGCAGCCCTGTCATAAAAAAGTATAACTGTTACCATCATGGAGAGATGTGTAGGGGAGGGACTTGTTGATATTGCCTTTCATGTAAATGTCCTTACTCTATGTTTAAGTATAAGGTGAAAGAAGACAGTGCTGCCTTCTGTTGGGTTATTCTTCTGTGCACCTGCATAAAGAGTTACGCAGAGTCATGCAGTGTTATGTACATGAGTGCTCGCTTGGTTCTTACTAAAATTAAGGCGCGTGTAGGTACTAGCACCCTGCTGGCAAGTAGTTAGGGTATAGTTTTATAGAACAGCTTAGCTCCAGTTCGTCCACATCTGAACGAACAATAGCCAGTTGTTGCAATATTTAAAGGGGGCTGGACAGGTGCAGTCAGAACTTTCCCAGTGGATTTTAGTGCCCCATTCCGCCCCTGTATATGTATATATATATTTTTTAATAGTTTTTGTTGTTTTTTTTAATTAAAGTTTTATCTTTAGTTATTTTGATATATATATATATATATATATATATTTTTTTTTTATATATATTTTTATTTTTATATTTTATATTTTTTAGTTCAGATTCATTTTGTTTCAATGTTTGTTTCTTTGTTTTTATAAATGTTTTAGCCTTATCTATAACCACTGGCTACACCACAGTTCATAACTATGCCTCTAAATATATTAAGTATGAATTGCACTTTTTCACTTTTATTTTTATAATAATTTTAAAATAATTTTTAGCTAATTTTATTAGCTTAATGCAATTTAAATAAAATGTATATATATATATATATATATATATAAATATATATATAGAGACAGGCTGCATAAATCAGTCACCACAAATGTAAGACATACGGATTTAAATATATTGTAAATCTGCAGAAAATTTTCATTTGTATAAGTCCCACACAAAGCTTCACCACAGCGGAAATGTTTCAGCCCACTCAGACAACTTTTAGAATGCAGTCCCAACATCAATGCGCTGCATAAACCTCCCAAATGTCCTTTGGCTTTGAGTGACCTTTGAGAGCCCTGGCTAGGTTGCCGTGGGTCCAGGATGTGGACTTTCTGCGGTTTCAATGCATCTCTAGAGCTGGATAAAGCCTCCACAAAGGGAATAGCATATCTTCATAGATAACGATAACCTCTCTCTCTCCTGCACACAGAATCTAAATCAATCCTCAATTGGCTTCACTCCGGGAAGGCTGCCAAAACCATCTCTGCTCGGCCATGAAACCCCTGGACCGGTGTGAAAAATCAAGAATGAAGGGAGTGGATGCATGCGGAGCAGTGCTTTATGGCTGCGAACTCATCGGAGAGTGGCAATCAGGGTTAACTCTTTGTTTTCAACTGGAAGCCACTCGAGAGAATACAAACAGATGGATTACCAGCCCATTATGTCAAGGACTTCTGCGGGAACTTCTTTTCTTGGTGAAATCCTATGCACACTGTTGAAGCGAGCTTGGCTTCGAACCTAATATTTTGTTTTTGTTGCGAGACCACCTCTCGCATCTCTCCAAAATCAATATTGCAGGCAAATAATCAGACCTCTTGTGAACTTTTAACTGAATAGGTCACCCAAAAATGTAAATGCTGGTATTTTTTACTCATGTGCTTCCAATCCACAGAAAACAATTGAAGAATTTTGATGCATCTCATCCCTACGGCATTTCAACATATTGTAATATAAAATAAATTGGGATATACGTATTTATGTTCTTGAAATATGTCTCTTCTGTTCACCAAGGCTGCATTTATATGATCAAAAATACAGAAAAGAAACACTGTTAAAAATTACTTGATATAAAATAGAATTAAATAATAATAATAATAAATAATGAAATATGTAAGATTACAGTAACTAGTTGGAAAGGCAACATTTTGTACTAAAAAAAAAAATACGGAAATAAAAAATATACTGAAATAAAAAAAAAACAATATTAAAATAGCTAGTTGGCAAGGCAACATTTCTCGTTTTAATTCTGTACTAAAATAACTAAAATTGAAATAATAAAATAAATCAATTTAATTATAAATAAATATACATTAAAAAAATGCGCAAGATGACACAAAAGCGGATTCAAGTTCTCAAAATCACAACTTATGACTTATGATATATCCAAACAAACTGATCAAGTGTATTATTATTCAAGTCCACTTCAGTGCAGATCTAAAATGAAATATTGTTACAACACATCAAAAAAGTGATGTTTGGTAATGACACACAGTGGTGTCAGATTCTAGTCCATTTCAGAGCTTCAGCTGCAGATTATCAATAACCTTTCAAATGGCTGTTTCTCACACAAAGCTGTCATTGTTTAGTCTTCAAAATGGACATGAGAGTGAATTTTAAGGAAAAAAAGCAAAAATAAAGCAAAAGAGAGAGAGAGACAGAGAGAGAAAGGAACATGTCTGTCAATGTCTGTCCTTATATCCATGTGCCACAAACTCCAACCTTGAGGGATTTGAGTAGATTTGATTTGCACTGTAGAGAGTGCCTTTAAGGCATTGTCAACATGGCCCCGGGCTCCGGAGACGGACAGTTTCACCTCTACAACCCCCGTGAAAAATGATAGAAATCTCCACAAAGCACTGCCAGATGTGCCTCCTGAATTACAGGGGTTTATCCCAGCAACAGCATCTTTAAGAATTCCCTCAGAAGTCTGGCACGATGCTCTTTATTTTTTCAAGAAGACGAAGATGAGGGCATGGCATGGTGATTGTCACTCTGCTCTTATCGTTTCATAACAGAAAGGCGCTGTAATTGTTTCCGGTTCAAAGATTTTTATCTTTTTTGGCTTGGAATTAGAGACAGAAATGGAGTGGAACAATTAGACATGCTCTTCCATTTGCATTTAATTAGGTGCAGAGGTCTTTAGCAGGGGTCGCTGGCAATTTCAAAGACACCTCAGTACATCACACGCTGACTTCTGCTTAGCACATTCACTTCACATTCACTCGCTGTCGCTGGATGGGAAAACACACTTAATTGGAAGGTTTTCGTACTGTTTGTTATTGGAAAAATGTAATATTATCATAAATAATTAGCACGCAGTATATCCCTGGGGTTTTCACTCTTTTATAGCGCAGAAGAATATAAATATTATTATATGCAACAGATTGAAATGTATTTTTGCTGCTGAAATCCCGAAAATGGACCCATCCCTAATACATACTGCAAAACTATCGATACAAATGCTGTTTAATGCAGCCGATTCAGTAAACAAATGACATCTACGGCAGAATAATGTGCAGAAGTGATGTTAAAATTATTTTGTGCTGTGCCTTTGTCTCAGTCGAGCGGCAAAACAATGCAGACAATACATCTAGAGACAATGAATCGTTCTTAGTGATCACTGCATTCATGCATCTCAAAAAACCCAATGACCAAGCCACTGAAATAAAGAACAAACTTCATTCTCATCTCGAGTCAACTCACTGTCAGACTGTCGCACATAACAGGACACTTCAAGCGTAATTGCATAGAATTATGTCTTCACCATAACAAGAGCTAGAGAGATGGATAATTAGTTTCCATACATGCAAGATACTCAAGACAATAAGTTGAAAACCTCTTGAAACACAATAAACATGATTCCATAGCCTGGGATCATAATAGCTGGTCACTAATGATTGTTTAGCAAAAATTTATATATATATATATATATATACACAGAGTACAACAAATTTATAACGATAAACAGGTGTAATAGAGAGAATTGTATTATTATTATTAATTAAAAAAAAAAAAAACATTTTTATTATTATTTTTTTTTACTGTAAGCCTACTAATCCTTTAAACCTTATATAATACATGGAGAGACAACAAATAGAAGATTTCATTAAAACCATATTTACTTTTAAGTTAATAATATCATTATTAATTGATAGACAAATATCAAAGTACACTGAGAGGCATAATCTTCATGAATAATTCATATTTTTGACCTTCTAACTACATCGTCCCACTATTGTGATATTTAAAAAGCTGCCGGCACTGTGAGTAGTTTATGAGAGCTGAATCGACACCTTTGATTTTGTGTTTATTAACGTACTTCATTAAGTGCATTTGTTCTCTCCGTTGTCTTAGAATGTCTGACATTTACAGATTCAGCGCACTTCTGCGTTTATATATTGAAATGAAGACTAACACATCGGCCTAATTCTGCAGACGAGGCAGTCAGGAATAACTATACCCTTCTGGACTATATGCACTGTAAACGCTTTATTATATGCTGATCCATCCATAATGTCAGCATTTGCCCTCAGCTCCGGTCACGGTTAACGAAGGCTGTCCTGTCCAAGGGCGTTTCATTATTTCCATCCTCTGTGGCAAGTGTGGAGTGTTTTGCGTGAAATGCTCATTGTGTAATGACTAAAAAATCTCTAGGCAATCAATCAACCTTTGTGTCACAGTACAAAAGCCTGCCTGCTGCTTTATGGAAATGCAACGATAACATTGCAGGCATAAAGAGGTCCCACCTGATAAATAAACACAAAACTTTACCTTCACCACATTCGTCCGTAATCCTATTGTTTGCTTGATTTGTATTGATTTGTTCTGTCTTCAGCTGTTTTGCCATTTGTGACTGTTATTATCGCCATCATCGTATCACCATGCATAACAATGAGCTCTTTTACACCTGCGCCGACGGCTGTTATTTGTAATCTAAAGATGTTTTCATACTCTAATGGAGCGACTTATTCCACTCAACTTCATCTAGATGAGATTCTGCTTTATTAGATCTGTGCTTCATGAGCGACGAGGGCATGATTCATAGTGTGTTTGAGAGTTAAGATGGGGTCAAACTCAGGTGGGTTTTACAGTAATTTTACAGTAAAACAAATCAAACATTGTGTCCTGTGGTGAGAATCTACTGCTAGTTTATCCTGACAACATGGATATGTTGTTCTTCATATAGTCACGACTTTAAATAATAGCTAAATGCATTTGTATTAGAGGGCCGCTGCATCTTTATTTAACCACCGAAGCTTGCAGATGATGTAATTCTGATGCTTTCATGTTGTGATCACACTCCAGACCTTGATTTAGAACGATGCAATATAAAACGCGTTGTTTTTTTTCTAAAGGTTTGTGTGTTAAAACACACATGAATGTGATAACATGCATCAAATGCCAAGTTTTATCTACCAGCGCAGCCTGACTTCATATAAACTGAGTAGTGCGCAGAATAAATCTGATGTATTTGCAATAAAGCTGTTATTCTCAATACTGAAATGAATTGAAAATAAAGTAAAAGCGGTATTGCTGTCATGTTACTCCACCGTTACTCAGTGCTACATAATTTGTACAGTAAATGTTAACACTGTTGAAAAGTTAGTTTTTAGTTAATAAGTATCTAAAAAGGCATTAAGATTCAAGATTCAAGAGTTTTATTTGTCACGTACAAAATTATACATAGTATAACCAGCAGTAAAATGTAGGTCAGGTTCGCTCCAAGGACAGTGCAATTATATAATAAAATAAGTAATAAAAATATTAAAAATGAAAAAAAAAAATGAAAAAAAATATATATATATACATATATATATATATAATAAAAATAAGAAATAAAATAAAATAAATAGTAGTATAAGGAATGTGCAAGAGAAAGTGCAGATGTTGTACATGGTATTAAAATAAAATAGCAGCAATATGTTTATGAATAGCTTATTGATGGTGAATATCCAGAGTCTTGAGAGTTAAGACACAGGGTTAGAGTTTAGGAGCCTGATGTCCTGGGGGAAGAAGCTCCAGTTTTTGCCATCACATGTAACATTACTGCATCTTTGCTGAAAAAGAACATTCATTTCTATATAAATTAATAAATAAAACCTTACATATCCAAAACTTCTGAAATGTGGATATAGCATACATAATATTTCATACTACTGAAGAAAATTTACAGTCAATCGTTTGCAAAAAAACAACAACAAAAAAGGTACTGCCAGCAAATCAGTACAAGTTATTTAAAATCTTGTTTATCTTTTAATGACTATGAAAGCAGAACAAAAACATGGTTTTAGTTCACATATTGCATATTTCTACACATTTATTTACTGACATACTTATCGTAACCAAAATGTCGATCATCATACATAGAATATGTATTTTCTTAAGGATATCTCATTTTGACTGCTGTTTTTCTGTCACAGAAAAGGATTTTACAGGAATCAACACATCCTCCCACATAATGACATGTAATATAATGTGAGTTGTCAATCATTTGAGGGTTGCATTAAATGCTTGACCTGCTCCGTAACTAATGTTGGCATCACAGGACATCCAGTTAAGAGTGCATTTCACTTGAGGATGAAGTGAAGTTAACTATTTCAAAACCTTTTCTGCAGTTTCTCAGCGACGGAAATGAAACCTCTGAATGAAACCAGACAGAAGAAACTGCGATGAGACTTTAAAGAGTTGGACCAGCTTCAGCAAACGTGATTTGCAGTATATTGCGATTCTCTTAAATCTCATCTGGACAGCCGCTAGCGCGATCAATGTGATTCAGATCCAGCCCAAAGAGAATGTGTACATGTTTTCTTTGGTGAAATCAAGATGCCTGCTTTGAGATTGCAATTCATTGGCACTTAATGAAAAGATCACGGCCTTGCTTTTATTGCCTTAAACCGAAAGGTGACACCTTTAGACTCGCAAGACCAGCTGGCCGAAAAGCAATTTCACTCGCATGCCGAGACAGAAACAATATAAGCCATTATAAGTCATAGCTGCTCTCAGAGATTTCAGTTTCATAAATACTGCCTTGGCATTGTTTTTAACTGACTGACAGATGCTTGACTGATAATACGAAGCATTATAAATGCTTTCAGTGCTATTTCAAACACCTAAATGCTCAGTAATGTCGTTAAGTATATTGTTGATGGATGTACGGTCTTTTCATTTATCAAGCCGGTACAGATGGTCGCTCCTTATGGCTGTGATGCAAGAGTTATGGTCGGAGAATTTCAATTTCCCTCACAGCCGGGGATCTTATACACTCAATATATGTTCAATAGCTCTGAAGACAACTTTTTTTAGGAGAATTTATGCCATTTTTGGCAGCTGATTTGATTGCTTCTATAGATGAATTTGACGTGAAATGTGAAATAAATAAGCAAAGATTGACTCAGGGATGTGAATATTTAATTGTGAGAAATAGAAAGAAATGTCACCTGAAATGACAATTAGATTTCCTTTGCTGAGGGGTTCTGCTAACTATGAGGCCTTGACAGCTGAGTTAAATCATAATAGAAAGAGAAATGAGTGACGACGGTCACTGTGTGTGAGGATGAGGCTGTCAGAACACTGTAATAAATCACAGAGTGTTGTGAGCGGCGAGAGTGACAGCGATGCCACCCTCATGTCTAAGACAAATCAAACACTACAATGAAATATAAAGACCAGCAGGTCAAGGTTTGGCTGCTATGTGTTGCAGTCTGTGCTGGTTAATGCTTCATTATATGGCCACAAGGCCTTCTTCTCCATTTAAGACAGTGTTGTTACGCTCAGTAGTAAAAGGACTGGGTTTAAGGCTAAATGCACAGCTGCATGATTGAAAAGATAAAAGAATCTTTTGCCGATGCATTTGACAGTGCTGTTTTGTTTTGAATATTCATTGGCAGTATAAACAGTTTAGCATTTGTTTGTAGATTACAGATGCAATATGATCTGTGCATGTTTGTGATTTTACAGAATTATCTCTACAGTGAATTCATTGAGAACTGGAGAGTACCATTCAAAACTTTAGGGTCAGTGAGGTTTTTATATAAAAAAAGTGAAAGGTTATTTATATCCAGGTACAGTATATACAGTATTTCGTGTATGTAAAATGTTTAAAATCTAGTCTTACTGTATGTGCTAAAAAAGGATTATATACAGTATATATATTTGTCCCAGTAGCAGTAGCTCAAATTCCAAAACAATTGACTTTGTTGACTTTTCTTTTATGACTTTGCTCATTTTCTTTCTTGGCAAAAATGCAGAATTAAAATGTCTTGTGAACAGGGTTTTCTTTTTTCCTATGAGCTCAGATCTAGAATCGTCTTCCTAAACAGCACTGTCAGCGGTTAAATTACCTATTAAGAAGTCTTTTGAAAATTACACTGGGTCTAATTGACTAAGTGATTAATTATTTGATGTATTTTAACATCATTAGCATAATCTTGAGATCATATATATTTATTAAGCACGGAGCTGTCCCAGCGCTGAGTCAGCGAGAAGGAAAGGTCAAAACGGCGGATATGTTGTCTCGACTCTCTCCATTGAGAAGTAATGTGCACAGAGTCATCATCCTCCTGGGATTCAAGCGAAAAAAGGACACGGACCAATTAAACGGATTTTATCCCAGTCATTTAGATGCTTGAGATAGTCAACCAAGAATAGAAAGTCTTAGGAAGCTCATTTTGGGCGCGAATGGGATTAATGTTTTTCTTCCCCTAGTTATAGCCAAACGATCTCAAAGCATTGTCTATCTCAAAAAACTCCAACCATTAAGTGCTGAAAGAATCAATTGTGTAACGTAATTTGGATGATGTATTATTCATTTGCATATATGAGACGCCACTTTCCACAATCAGGGTGCACTTTGGCCTCCCATTACTTTTAAAAGAAATTTTTAAAAGCAAGTTTTTTGTAGTAAAAATGTGTTAGATAAGTTATTATATAACAAGATTAATATAGCATGAAATTAATCCATTGAAGGGTTTTTAACCTGTACTTTCCCAGCTGTTTTCAACAAATAGTTATTGTTGTTAAAATGTATATTATTGTTAAAATGCATTAAATAATTGTATTTATTTGATTTATTATTTGTATTTTTATTTATGCATAGATTTATTTATTTATTTATTTATTTATGACTAGAAAAGTCACAAAATACTGTATTTAGACCAGTTTTGGTCTGAATATTGCATGTAAAATACATTTAAAAGGAAGCAGCTTATATAATATTTAGTTTGACAAGCCAAGGTTCATGATCAAACTTTCCTGAAGATTAAGCGCCTCTCTTCACTTACCATTTACAGAAAAAAAAGCATCAGAGAGCATTTTTGAACAGTTTCAGGGCCTTTTTTATACCGTATTTATATAAAAAAGCATATTTCACAATCAGACAAGAGAAGAAGGAGCAAAGAACAAGAATCCTTCACTGCCAGCCACAAAAAGTTTGCAGGTTATTATGGAATAAAACTAAATGAAATCAATAAGAACAGTCAGTAAGTCAGGCAAAGGCAGATGCCATAACTAAATCACATCGCCTTGAGGATCGATCCACATAGGCGAAAAATTGCATCTGCCTCAGAAAATAAATAAAAGGATTAAAGCATGTATAATCTGATTAAGGAAAGTAACTGTTTGCTTGAACAGTGGCTTAAAAGACTTAACGCAGTGAAATGCTACAGTCAGGACTCCAGCACACTTCTGCAGGCCTCAGAGATCAAAACCCAACCGGCTTCATCATCATCACACCGCAGCCAAATCATGTTTACCAGTATCCTTCAGTAAATTCATATTGTATATACATATAGAAAAGCGTGTGTGTGCACAATGTGATTTTAGCATCACTACATTATGTTGCAGTTTTTAAAACATTTTGAATCAAATTTTTATATGGTTTTAATTTAAATCGTCAGTCATTTTGTTGTGCTTTCTAGTTGTTTTTTTTCTTTTTATATGTCTAAATAATTGTATTTTTGCTTTAATAAGTAACAGGTTCACTATGAAGTTATCTAATGTCCTTATAGGATCTCATAAAAATGCTAGTTATTGCACTAGAGCTTGTCAAACAAACAAATGAGAGAAGGATCAGCGAGGGGGAACTAGTTGCACGCAGCACCCAGCGTAATAGACTGAGAATACGGCTGATTCTCGGCTCGCTAGAGTGAAAATCAAACAGGGCTTCAGACTGTTGATGTCATCTCCCGAAGCTTTCTGAATACACAATCACAGATTTATTCTGGAGTACCAATCTGCCGCGACAATCGTTCTCCGCGCATACAAGATATAATTCTTGCAATGTGGCAGCCTATTATCCAAAGCACTGGAGCTTCAAAACGAGATGTTAGCAGACGTGCATTATGATGACAACTCTATCTGCAGCGTCTATAGGCAAACAACAGCAGACAGAAGAGTGCAGGCGTCGACCTAAACCGAGATGATCTTTATTCAAAGCCCTTTGTGTTCACAGCTAATATTAGTTTTGATTTGCATAGTCTTTTCAGGCAGGAAGCTTGCTTTAATGCAAAAGGCAACACAAACAGTTCTAACAATCTCGCATCAGTGTTATTTTAGTATCACTGAGATACATTTAGTTGTTTTTTTGTTTCAGATTTACCATTTTCATTTTAGTTAAACTTTTGGTTCGGTATTTTTTGTTATTTTTAAAATAAGTTTTTGCATTTAAGTTACAAAAATGTTTAATATATATTAGTTACATTATTTATTATATGTTAAAATTATAGCTATATTCAAATACAGTTATTAATGCTGGACAATGATTAATTGCATCCAATTGCAATTGCAATGCAATTTTTTTGTCTATATAATATATATTTGTGTGTTGTGTACATGTATTGTGTATATATAAAGACAAGCCCATATATATTGAAAATATTTATGAATATATTTATATTAATATAATTATTATATAATTATATGCTATATAAATACATTTAATATATAAACATAACATATTTTTTTCTTAAATACATGCATGCATGGGTGTGTATTTATACATAATAAATATACGCAGTACACACATATATTATGCACATAAAAACTTTTTATTTTGCATGTGATTAATCACCATTAATAATTGCCCAGCACTAGTTTTAATATTTATTATATATTATAGTTAACTATATAATAGGCCTGTTTAGTATCACTGAAATTTGACCTTAGCAACTACTCGAAAAATCGTATGTGTGTGTGTGTGTGTTTTATTTTATGTACTGTACCTATTTGTTTTTTTCAAATAGTTCTTGTTTTAGTAAAATACAATAGCCCTGTCTCATAAATATCTCCCTTAGTGTTCTAATTAACCCCAAAACTGATGATTTAAGCTGGTATCCGCATGATTTGTACAGCTTTATACTCCTACGCTGTTGTTTTATATGTTTATATTCTTGCGTGTATTTCTCCAAAGGAATATTAAAAGAAACAAAGTTTATACTCAAGTGTATCATAGCTGTCTTTGTGTTAAACTTTTTAATGATCTGCATGGTGGACCTCTGATGAAAGCATCCTCAGAGCTATAAGATACTCCTCTGGGCTTCACACGTCTCATTTGTATGACTGTAATATGGAGGCTGAAGCTGGTTTTTGGTAGTTAGTTTTATGTTAGACTGCTGCTGTGCTGACCGATGTGATATTGTTGGCTGGAGATGGAGGAGGACAATTAGTGCTCAGGAGATGGAGTCCAGCACCTGAGCACAGGGCGGTAAATGTTAGAGAAACAAAATGCCAGCAGGTTAGTGGGTTATGATCAAAGTGTCCAGTCTGGGATGAGGTTTGGGCGATGAGGGCAGAACCACTTTACTCAGGTGCACACAGACAAGATGTTTCCCAGAAAGCACTCTAGTTTTCAAAGGCTTGATTGGAAAAAATATCAACATAAGTATTAATCCTAACTGAATGTTTTTATTAGATTAGGTGTCTGTCTGTCTGGTTTCTGTGTGTCAATGCTGCAGTATTTATTGTTATTGTCAGTCTTCAATATGTATTAACTAGCACATATGAGATACAGTATTTCTTAAGTTTTGTTTTTTTTCTGGTTTCAGTTTTAGTTAATGATAAAAACCTACTATCAGCAGGTTCCAATAACCACAAAAACAAACACTTTATTTTTTATCATTTCTTCCCTTACAGGCTACTGTTTTTAGATCATTTTAAACTGTCTGGTTCCTTCAGGATAAGCGTCATTGTCATGGTTGACCTCATGAAGATTCCCTTTTTTTCTTTTTGTCTTTCATCGACTGTTGTTTCTCAACTCATTGACCTTCACGCAGAATTTTTCTTTCCGCTACTGTAAACGCTCAAGCGGGCTTAAAGCAGTAAAAAAAAACACCTTATGTATGCTTTGGAAGACAAATGCTGATCTTTAAAACGATCCAGTCACTCAATAAACTCAAACAAGCACGAAACCCGGACGGCAGTCTCAGAAGGCCCTGCGGTATTTGGAACAGACTAACGATTGCCTCGCGACCTGTCGTTCAGTCAAGAGTCACTCATGCACTGGATGTTTACAGCTCACAAGGCCTGCGGTCCGGACCAGATCAATATAACCCTCTTTTTACGCTCCAGCTCCCAGCCGTCCACCCCGAATGCCCCGAAGACTGGACTTCATGCTCCACTGAGAAAACGCAAACCGCATCAAAATGTGCAAGGCAAATTAAGAGACTGATAGACGTAAATTCCACCTGCTCTCCTTCCTTTCGTGTTATCATCTTGTTTTCTAGACACATTCCTAAAGGTCTTGTTTTTTTCTGTGTCATTGGCTGCCCATCCGTCCCTCCATCTGACAGAACAAAGCGGTTTCGCGTCTCTGGGTCACCTTGCACGAATTCCTCGGTGGGAAAAAGGACATAAGAAAATAACCTAATTTGCGGCAGCATGTTCAGGGTTACTAAAAATACATTAAGGCTTTTATTTGCACTTCATTGCGATGAACCACAGTGGCCTTGACTTCTATCGAAGACACTAATGAGAGCAATTCTTTTTTAGAGGCCTCAGGAAAATTCTAATTTTTTAGCTTTTACACCCAAAGATAGTTGACTACTATAGTTCACAAAAAAAAGAAAACGGCTGAGAATGTACTTCACTGGAACAGATCTGGAGAAATGTAGCACTGCATTGGTTGCTCAGCAATAGATGCTCTGTAGTGAATGGGTGCTGTCAAAGTGATAAAACTTAAAAATGGGTCATTCCTGTTATACAGCAACTTTGTCTCTGTGATTTACTTTCTCATATTTTCTCTAAAATAGTCACATGTTTATAAGAGATCACTTAAATTATAGAGATAATAGGCATTCAAATATTTTAGTGTAAACTTTTTATTAATATATATGGATTTAATTTTATCATAAACTCAGTGCAAAGTAATCAAAATATATGGAATATGAATATATATATATATATATTTTTTTTTTTTTCCAATTTTCTTCATTTATCATGTCCCTAAACTAATTTTCCACCCTGTTAGGATGTACTTCCTCTCCTTCCAAAATAGACTATAATTCCACTGAGATCATTTTAAGGAGTGATGTTGTTTATTTTTCAGCTAGAATTTAACTGTTCAAATAGAGGTAAATGTCCCGTCTCACTTTTACCTATTTTTATTTTTTATAAATGTTCTCCTGTTTGTCTCACTCTTAAGTTCCACCCTGTTAGGCTATATTATGGAGAATGTTTGTTCGATCAAAAAAAAAAAAAAGAAAAATAGAAAACATATCTGACATAGTGTCATGGTGTTGCAAAGGCAAAGCACCAGGAGAGTCGTTCTTAAAGTTTAACATTCTTTCTTGTCCACAATGAATAATACCAGGAGAAGTCCGCACACACACTATAACAGCGATATTGAAGGACGAGGACTGAAAGACAGAACACAACTAATAAAGGGGAGACAATCACAGATAATGAACAACACACCTGACAGGGATAAGTAATTAACAGAAACTAGGTCATGGGGAAAAGAGCACATGGGGAAAACTACAACAATAACATTCAAACATGTGACACAGTTATCACAAACATTATGTTCATCTGTAGAAGGTTAGAGAGCTAAAAAAACTACAGCTTGTTTAGTTCAAAATGTTCCACCATGTTAGATTCCATAGGTTTTTATTGAATGTGGAAATTCTAAAAGCATTCCGAGGTCAGCCAGTATGTGTTCCATATATTTAAACATGTCACTATTTTGGTAGAATGCTAAAAACATGAAGTTATGAAGCCAAAATCTCCTGTGAAGGAGTCACTTTGTCTGAAACAGGAGAGAAATCCGTACATATCTACACCATTTATATGTAAAAGAAAAAGTTTTTAAGTGCGCCAATTATGCCTTTTTAAAGGTGGCTAATATTGCTTTATGAGTCTCTTAAAACAGGTTTATGTGTATGTAAGGTCAAAAAACAATTTAGTTTTCTCCAAAAATAGATTTCATTTTACCCCATTTCTAAATGATTCGTAAACGACTCGTGTGAAGCAGTTTGAAGAATCAGT
>JAUCNO010002019.1:0-15154 GCA_032353835.1 Enteromius viviparus
AAAATTAATCTAGATTAATCTAGATTAAAAAAATTAATCTATGCCCACCCCTAATATATATATATATATATATATATTTATTATGTATGCATACATAAATTATATGAAAATATAATATTATTTCGGATGCGATCAATCACGATTTATAATTTGACACCACTAATTGCAATATAATATAATATAATAAGTAAAAAACGAATGTCTTTACTTTCAATTCATTTAATGCATCCTTGATGAATAAAAGTATTAATTTCTTTCAAACCCCATTTTTTGTATGCATAGTAGTATATAGTAGTACTTATAATAAGTAGTAGTATACATGCACTTACCCAAAAATGGCAGCACGAGTTAAACACCACCATATATACATCAAGTTGTCATAAACTTTTCTGAAGGTTGTCTGCTGGTACAGCACATATCTAGAGTCACCCAAGCCTTTGGCCTCTTTATCAGCCCATGTGTGCAACAAATATTCAGTGCTAAAGGTGAAAAAAAAGGGATTGCTCCTTAAGTTTTTTCTTTAAGTGATACTTTTCAAATTTGCTATTGAAAGATAAACAGACAATAGAGTGTGCAATAAGATTTCCATTAACGGTTCACAACAACCAGGTGACCTTTTCCAGCTCTTTGCACACATCAGTTTGAGTGGTAATAACCCAAGGTGCAATGCTACTGGTATCTAATTTTAAATCTGGCAAAAATACAAAAAGCACACATGCAGAACGTAATGAATACCGCTCAGTGAAAAAATAATCCTGGCAGGTTTTACCCTTGTAAATTACCGAGGGAGACATCCGATTCTGTGTGAAATTCTAATCCATATTGATCCAGTCAAGCCACCGATAAGAGCGGAGATAAATATTCTTAGTTATTAAAGGAAAAGCCCCAGGCAATTACTAGCATGATGGCTTAAGCTATTAATTGGAGTTGAGTTATCAATGGTCAGAAGCGAGAGAGGAAATAATCAGTTCATATAACCTTGTGAGCATGACAGTGACCTGTGAATATTGTTATAATATAGACCAAACTGTTCATTTTACAAGCTGCACCTCTGTGGCACGGGTCCAGCGCAGCAGACTCATTAAAAGTGAGAAACTCACAGAATGCAGCTTTAAATAGAAAAACAGACATGACCCTCGGAGATCAAGTCCAACTTGAAAGGCCTTTTCCTCACCCTTTTTAAAAGAGAAGAAAGTGCCTTTTCATGACGGGTAGTTTGAACTGCATTAGCTTGCATAATTTAAGGCTAATGAGACAACAACCCAGCGTGAATATAGAATCTCATCTCGTCTCTCATCTCTGCTATACTCCACGACTGTGGGCGTTCATTAAAAAGGGATTGGGTAGAATGTTTTAATGATTTGTGAAACCATTAGAATTTCAGAGAGCTATTACATCACATTCGTAGCCATTCCCCAGTGTTCGCCTCTCAAAGAGAAGCTGCAGACTCATTTAACATCCTCTCAAACATTGGGGGAGATAATTTGCTCTAACTGTGCAAGTAACCCCCCTGAAAACGAAATCATCACTGACTCAGGATCATTCATTAAATGAACCTCATAGAATAGCGACAGAAGTCGGGACTGTACTATTCCAAGATGGCAGCTTGTCTGGTTGCATACATCAGTGTGTAAGTGGAGGTAGAGAAACTTTAAGGAACAAACAGGGCATCCAAAAGCATTGCAGCAATATGCAGCATTCACTAACAGATTGTTGGGAGGACCAAAATTTTGAAACCCAAGTTATGTAGCATTTAAGCAGTTCTGGTTCTGTTGTCCTGAAGCCAACGGGCTTTTGGGGTTTTTGATTAAATGCACGAAATAAGGTATAAGGTTTACACAAGCTCAAGTTATTTTCTCATTTTATTCAGCATAAAATACATGAGTAATACCCCCTTTTTAGCATTTCTTCCAAAGACAGCTGCTAACAAGTGGCTCAATGGGACTACAGAGGTGTTAGGAGACATTAAACATCTCACCGAAAGAAAAAACGAATCTACTCACTAGACCGCTCTTAACGTCGTCTTGTGTTAATAATCATGCTTTTGCTATTTTAACTCAAAATTTCTCTGATTTTTTGTTTGGTGACTTCCAAACAATGATGGTGTAGTCTGTTTGTAGCCTAACTTGTTACTTCTGGGATCAACTTTTGTTGATTTATTTTGTTCAAGATTTTCATGATGAACACAATCCATAAAAATACTACATTTTTGGTTGTATTTTCTTTAATATTCTAAAGCCAACTGTTTTTTTTTTCTCCAAGCACTACTATATAAACGCAATGTTTGTGCCTGTACAATGTACAATGATATGACAAAGTGTTTGCTAAACATGTACAGTAAGCGACTCGCTGCATGTACATAGATTATGTTTTTTCAGCAAAACAGAGAAACTTGCAGGGCAGTATAAAATTTGTGGTATGCTCAGACAGATTCCTGAATTTTTCATATGTAAGAGCACATCATCAGCATAATGTGATATGGATCTGCTTGCTAAGGACTGTCAGACAGGAAACTGACTGTGCTTGTCAACAAGACTGACCTTCTCTAAACAGCAACCAACACACTGTTAATTGATATGCAGTATTAAGTAAAATAATTAAAATGACATTTTCTGTTGAAATGTTAAACCAATAGAGATTTAAAGCTGTCTGAAATTTTTTTCTTTTCATTTTAGCAGAACATTTAAAAGCATTTTAAAGTTCATGAGTTGAAAATGTGCATCACCTTTATGTTTGACCTTAAATCAAATTATTATATTTTATAAATATGAACACTTTCCTTTATCATTCAAAAAAGTGGATGGTGACATCGTAAGAGAAGTCCAAATGCTATATAAAAATTTTCTGAAGCCACATAAAAACTTTTTAAAAAGTTATTATTCAAGAAAACTCTTGCTTGATAGCTGTGGTTAACATTAAACAGCAGCTTGGAAACTCTTGCTAATCCTTTTGTGCTTAATTTAAAGTTTAAAGAGCTATGGCGAGATTTTTAAACTAAGCTTATTGTTGAAAGTATGTATATCCCCGCCAAAAGGGTTCACCCAAAAATCAAAATTAGGCTGTGTTTTGCTCACCTTTAAAGAATCGTAGGTGTGTGACTTTCTCTTTCAGATGAATTCAATCAGAGTTATATTACAAATTTTCCAGGCCCCTCCAAGACTTTCCATTGGGATAAACAGGTGTTTGTTGTTTACAGTTCAGAAGACGTGAAATAAATTGCATGCATCCATAATTACACCTCCAGTATCGAATCCATGCATTTTTGTAATTTAAAATGTAATAAACACTTTTTTTCCCTCACTTCTGCTGACTGGCATGTGGCAGCAGTCCCAGTGGATGACATAATATGCATTGCATTGTGTGATTAGTGATGAGCATGGAGAGAGAGAGAGAACAAAACACCAATCACTAATTAGAATCACAAAACAATGATTTGTAAAGAAAAATGTAGCAGGATTTTGCTATAAGCCAAAAAGAGACTGGTTTTTCTTTGCTAAAATAAGGAAACATTGTTTCCTTTGCTCATATATTTCCAGAAGCAGGGACTGCTTCCACGTACAACAGTCAGCAGAAGTACATTTTAAATATGGATATTTATCTATGAAAACTGCATGGATTCACTACAAGAGGGCTTTATTCACTCCCCGGAGCCATGTGAGGGACATTTTATTACGGATGTGTGTGCTTTATTTAACATGTTTTGGACCATTAAAGGGATACACCCGTCCACTGTAATAATACAGCTTAGAAGTGCCAGGACAATCTTTAATATAACTCCAATTGGGTTTGTCTGAAAGAAGAAAATCACACACACCTTGGATGCTTCAAAACAGACTAAAACGCGGCCTAATGTTTGGGTGAACTAACCCTTTAAGCGTTTGTCTTATAATGAAATGTGTCCAGTGGGTAGTGTGTGGAGGTGCTTTCTGCTTTACTCTTCATTAAATTTTGAGTGAAAGACGATGGCACCGGCAAAGACAGGACGAAAGACACAGGGACGACAGTCCTGTAATTCCTCCACTCGCATTATAGCCTGTATTCCTCTTAATGACATGGGCGTGCAGATGGGGCGTCATCCCATGCTACAGGCAGCTGTAATTGGACAGGGGGGACGAAGTGTCCTAACCCCTCCACTGTTCCACCAGCCCAACACGACAACTAATCACCTCGCAATTTGCATGGAGAGCTTCGCAAATCAGCCTAAATAACGCTGCACCGGTCTGAGAGATGAGTTTTTAATCTCTGCGAGATGAGATACTGACCTGAGTGTTTTCTTCCCCCTTCGTTTTTCTTCTTTCAGGTTTTCATTTGGACTCTCTTCTCATTTTTGCGATGGACTGCTGAATGAATGTGCAGAGGCAGAGTCTCATCCCCCTCAGACAGCGAGAAAAAAAAAAATACAGGCCTCTTAAAAAAAAATTGAAAAAGAAGCCGCACTTGTCCCTGTGAATAAGTCTCCTCTAAAACGCAATCAAAGTGATGACAGATATTTTAGCAGCAGGGAAATATTCTGGTAGAGCCTTTTCAGATGATCAGACAGTTATTCATCTCTCATTGCCCCTGCTTGACCCATGTAATGGAGAATTTTACAACTGGAAGTGTCTGAAATATCTAGTGGATGTAAGTAATGAGAACATTTAAGGGAAATGGCTGCTGTGAGATCTGTCTGAGGGCCATGGATCAGGTCTTGATGGCACCTGTTTGACACGGGTGTTGGATTACAGTGGGAACGTTTCTGTTAGAGTTCCTGAGGCACTTCATATTATAAAACCCAGATTTTAAGAGAACTTTGTAAACCTGCTTCTGTTTCTTTTTTCTTTTATTGCAAATTTAGTGAAAATTACTAAACAAATAACCTATATCTGATGTTTTGAATGTTAAAATAAAACCAAATACGTTTGTATATATGTAAATGTATTATATATATATTTGCTTATATTTTCTAAATCATTTTATTTGTGCATGTTTTATTTTGCATAATTTATTTAAATCATTATGAATAAATAAATCAATAAATTAATAGATTAATAAATGAATGGTTAGGTGGTATTATAAAAATGGGTTCCATGTTACAATAAGATCAGCATTTATTATTCATAGTCAATATTTAGCCATGTCCACAGTAAAACGTTTTCGTTTGAAAACGTATACTTTTCTCACCGTTTCGGCCTACCGTCCACACTGAGATGGCATTTTTGTCAAGGACAACGGAGCTTTTTGAAAACGCACTCCAAAGTGGATAAATTTGAAAGCGCCGTTTTCGCATCGCAGTGTGGACTGTAAAAACGGAGTCTTTTTTCGAAAACGATGATGCATTTTAGTGATGCATGGCACACGGCAGTGTACAGCAGTTGTTTTGTTTGCTTTCAATTTTGACAGCCCTATTAAGGATTAATATCAGTTTGTACATGCTCCAGATTTTCTATAAAGAAGATGTAATGTAAGTAAATAAACGGCAGATGGAAATAACGCAGATCGAAACGTCTTACGTTTCACGCATGCGCAATACAGGAACGTAAGCGTTTTCAGTCATTTCAGCGTGGATGATCAATTCTTCAGAAACAACTGAAAACGATATTGTGGACGGCGAGCGTTTTTAGACGTTTTCAAATTTATCCGGATTAGTCTAGACGTAGCCTTAATCTCAGTATCTACCAATGCATGTTTAAAATTAAACGCTATATCTGTGAATATTAACGAACTGAGAAATGCACTTTCAAACAATTAATGAATAATTGAATTTTTATTAACAGACGTTAACGAAGATCAATAAATGCTGTAAAAAATGTATTACTCATAACTCATTACTCATGCATCAACTAAATCTAACAAATGGGACTACATTAAATAGTGTTGTAAATAAATTTGTATTATTTTTTATTGTGAAAGTTACCTGCTTTAAAATACTGCAGTAATGCATTTTTGCAAAGCAAAGTACTTTATATTTGTCTGTAGCTGTTTTCCCTCAAGCCCGATGCACTTTTTTGAGTGTGCACCAGGTGCTAGCAAGACTGAGTATCTTAAAACAACATTCATTCTATTAGTGTAAACCCTCTGGACTAAACGAAACAAACAAATTCACAAATGCGTTCCCTCTCTTTGCCGCTCATATGCACACATCAAAGTTCAAAGCAGCAGGGAGTTCTCATCACGGGTGAGGATGCCAGCCCTCATCACCTTCAGAATTTGTGGAGTGGTGCTGCGCTGTATATGTAGCCTTCATCAGCTCATTACAGACCTGCTTTATCAGATGGCCCAAACCACTGCTGACAGCCCACTCTTCCTCCGTTCGCACCCAACACACTCACTACGCCGTGCCACACGCTCAGAGTTATTTTATCCCAATGACATTTGACATGCGCAAGCTTTATATATTCACCTTGAGGAGAAGGGCAGGGAGGAGGAGATTAAAGTAACTGTGGGGAAATGGAGAAAGCCACCTCTGTCCACCTGAGTGTGTTTGTGACATCTGGTTTATACATTACATCTATGATTACAGAATCATTGGTATTCAATGATAGCCATCTCTTTATTTCTCTCAGAAGTGTAAAATCTATTGACAGCTATTGATATTTAAAAAAGAAAAAGTGCATAAATAAGAGCACACCTTACGCATTCAATAACGTTAGCTTCCTTTTATTTGTACACAGGGCTTTGCTTAACAGGAACCACTCACGATCTAAAATAGTTAACACTTATATTAATGCATTTACATGTTTAGAATTACATTACTTTAGATGAAAGCATTATTTTCATGTTCTTTTAGTTTTGCAAACTTACCAAACTAAAGAGCCTTCATAACCACTGTCTGCCTTTATCTTACTTCTGGATGATAATGATGATGAACTAAAAAGTGATTCACTGCTGATTCATCAATCAATATCATATGATAAATCTTTCAATGACAAGCTACATGCGTAAATAACACAGCATTTAGGATACATTAACTTTTCCTTCCCATGGCACAGACAGAATATGTGAAACATATGAACATGGAAATAGGAATAAAGCACTTAGTTCCAATATTGTCAGATTATTCATTTTGAGTAAATAAAAGCTTGTATGATCACTTTTTTCCAAGTTCATTACAAGGTACGCTAGCCCAGTCTCACAGCAATTTGTAGATATTTTCCATGGTGTCCAATTTGTACAAATTCGTAAGACCTCACTCAAATTCGAATCACACAAATTCATAAGATTTTTGCTAAATTGTACATATTTTACCAGTTCATACTGTATGAATTTGTATGAATGACCTTCACATAATCCCACCCCTTAACCTACCTGTCATGGGGTTTAGACAAATCATACGTGAGGTTGTACAAATTAGCCACCTCGTATGAGTATTGGTGTTCGCTGTTTGCACAAACCAAAATGTAAATACATGTACGAAACGTATCTTTCCATTGCGTCTAACAAAGAACTGCATACAGTACCTAATGTGCGTCCACTGGATGATCCAAAAATTGTGCTACGTGAACTTTAAAATGTAAAACTGTAAATAAGCTTGTTCTTTTTCTTTTTTTTTTCAGCACAAAATTAGCTACTTGTAACTTCTTAATATTATAGTTGAACCACTGATGGCAGATGGAGCAGATAACATCTTTTATATATATTTTTCTGAATCTTAACTTATAATTATAAACAAACTTATAATTATAAACAAATATCTGCCAGTGAGTGACGCCTCATCGTACCATCACAAAGAGGCACAAAATCTCTTTCCAGAACATTCTCTTACACCGTTCCTGGCTGGTGGAATGATCTTCCCATCACTATCCGAAACGCCAACTCCCTTACAACTTTCAAACAACTGCTGAAAACCCATCTTTTTCAACACTACTTGACATCATAAAAAAACAAACAAAAAAAAAACTACTCTTTCTTTCCCTTTCTAGCATGCACTTATCTAAACATTGCCTAATGCCTTGTCTAAACATGTTTTCCCAACATGTACGTCGCTTTGGATAAAAGTGTCCGCTAAATGAATAAATGTAAATGTAAATCTTAACAGTAGTAATTGTTTGTCAGCAACAGTCAATGGGACAGTCACACACAAAAACATCTTAAATTGTGTTCCGAAGATGAACCAAGCTTTTACGGGATTGGACACAAGGGGAAGTGATTAGTGAAAGAATTTTCATTTTGGGGTGGAGTAAACCTTTAAGATATAACTTAAATATTGCACTTTTATCAACCAAATTTTAGAATTTTAGATTTATGACATTGGTTAAAAGAGTAACCTGCCCAGAAGAAACTTAATGGTTACGTTTAGGATACATGAATCTTTTTCTTCCCATGTCCAACAGAATATGTCCATATGAACATGTTAACAAGAATGAAGCACATAGATTCCAATATTGTCAGATTATTCCTTTTGAGTAAACAAAAGCTTTTTTCCCCCCTTGCATTCATTACATATACCACAGTTTCTCTTCAGTCTAAGCTTTTCTGGGTCTATATACCTTAAAACAAATCAGAAATGAAATGATCCTCAAAGCTAATAGATGCTACAATTACCTAAAATTTTCTATTTTTAACCCAAAACATTTCGATTTAACAAATAATGAGCAGATTATCATAACAGACTTTAACAATTTGATTCAATTGGTTAAACCGCTGAGTTTAGTTCTGAATGCATGAGCAGCGTGTCGACTGTTTTTCCAGTGTGTTCATGTCATCCTCGTACCTGCTCCAAACTCCACCAGGACGCTACAACATCTCATTATCAGGCCGTTTTAAACCAAACGCTCCTGCTTTCACTTCTGTTTTAATTAGAGAGGCTTTTTCAGAGGTCACATGAAATGAGCTTTTAATTAGTGTCAGCCATCAGTTGATTTCCTCTTTATTGAAGCCGTCTCTCTGGATACCTCTTTGTAGTTAATTGGATCAGAGAAGCACTCACAAGTACACATACAAATTACTGTCAAAAGTTTGCAGCGGAAGAAAGTTTGTCAAACAAAAAGAAACTAACAAATATTTGAAAAGACGGCACGCTTGACTGCCAGCAGTGTATTCAGTCAGCACCTTTGTTGCATCCACGTTTAATTAATAAAGAGCCATTAAGCGCTCGTTAACAAAGGGAGATAATATACAGCCCCAGCTGGTGAAGGGGGAGCGAATAAAATGAGAGAATGAGAAAGGAGAGAGGACCAATTGGTAGTTTTACAATATAAATGAGGATACAGAAAAAGCACAATCATCGAAGTGTAAGAGCAGGAGTAGCTGAAAAGACTGACTCCAACTCAGTGAGACACGGACAGGAGATGTTGGTCAAGCTTTGGGGTACTTCTTTGAAAGTTTAGCCTTGGGTAAACCTGATGAAGGCCTGGTTTCATAGACAGGGCTTAACCCAAACCGTGATTAGGCCATAGTTCAATTAGGACATTGAAGTCATTTTTATATAAAAAAAAGCATGACTGGTGTGCATCTGACATGTTTTAAGATCACTCAGTTTCTTACAGTTAAAACAGCTCAGATTAACGTTAAGTCTAGGACTAGGCCTCATCTGTAAAACCGACGGACTATCCTCCATAATAAGTTGAATACAGCATCACAGTGACCCTTATTTAATTTGCCTGTTTGAATATGGCACCACAATGTCTTTGTGTTGTTGATTATGTATGGTTACACTAAGCTTGGGAGCACAGATGGGAAATTACCTTAAGGACCTGTTTTATAGACGTGGCTTAGCCTAAACCAGGATTAGGCTAAAGTTTAATTAGAACACTTAAGTCATTTTTATAAACATGCCTTAGAAACAAAGCACAGACATGTTTTAAGATCAGTCAGAACAAGTTTCTTTCAGTTGAAACAGCTCAGATTTACATTTTAGGACTAGGCTTAAGCCTCGTCTGTAAAAACAGAGGTTAAGTATTTTTAATTTATTTATTTTTTAAATCTGGCCAATGTCACACACTAGGACTTCTATTTATAATAATTAATACATTAAAATAACTGCATTAATATTATACAATAATTTTATAATGAATGTAATAATATACTATTTATCATATTCATTTCTTAATTATAAAACAATATAAATATAATAAAATGCAAAATGTTAATATTATTACAATATTATATTTTATTATATATACTACATAAAGTGTGTACTGTCTATATATTTATTATGTAGGTTATATATAAATGCAAACACATCCATGTATGCATTTAAGGAAAATAGGTTATGTTTAGATATTAAACATGCTTATATATAATATAAATTATTCGAATATCATTATATACATGTAAATATTTTCTAAGCTTAAGCTGCATGTGTGCCTTTATACATAACAATTATACACAGATCACACACTTATTTTTTGCACACACAAAAAACATTTCTACATGTAGTGTATGTGTGTGTGTGTGCTCACTGAGCATGAACTACACATAAAGAAAATATGGGTGTTTTCTTTTATCCTTTTCTTATCTTATTTCTTTTTTCTTTTATAAGTTCTCTCCACTTACTATTCTACATAAAATAATTTACATATTGTAAAAGTTTTGAGAGAAGGACCAAATCACACAGATGACAAGCAAATAAAATAAATGATTGCAGTAACAGCAAAAATAAAAAGGCTGGAATAAATTCAAGACTGTCAAATCTATTATTCCAGGCAGGAAAGGTTTATAAAACTACAACAACTAAAAAACTCAAACTAAATTTTAGAACAAGAAACCAAGCGTCTAGGTTTTGTAACTTTATCCTTCTTCATCCTCTACCTTAAAACTCAACTCCTTGTTAAGAGAGTAATTTAAATCGATCTTAAAGTGCTGCAATTACAGACTCCCAGGCTGCAATTCTATAAGAGGGAAATGGATTTCTCTGCCCATCTGTGCTATATGGCCAAACCATGAGACCTGAATATAAAGCACTGACTAGATAACAAAATCAACCACCTGAGAGCGCTTTCGGCCAACATTTTCCCTTCAGCTTTGTTGTAAAACATATCCATCGTTTTCTTTTATGGCTCGCCACAGTAATGCCGAGCAGACTCCACGAGACAAGCCTCTGTGAAGTTTAACAGTGACAGAAGGCAATCCTTTAGACGACCATGCCTCCTAAAGCTCAAGGACAGCGAGAGGTCAGGAAACTGGAAGACTTATTTCTTTCAGGAAACTTCCGCCTGACCTTGAGAAATACAGAACAGTATTAAACTCACACAGAAGAGCTCTAGATGTCCATTTTAGACTCCCACCATAACATACTGAACTGGCAGCACATAATGAGTAAATAGCCCGAGCGTCTGACAGCCCAAACACAATAGCGACAAGCACATTGCTGGTTTATGAACTAATAAATTTGTGGCTGTTACCACTAAACGACACAATAAATAACCAATATTCCTGAACGGATGACTTGACCTTACTGTCCAGGGAGAAAATTGCGCTTTTCACGAAGAGGCTAGCGATCAGTTTCAAGCTAAACTCAAAAGACAGATTCCCAAAGTGGCAATTACCGTTTTGACATCCGTTCGGAGGGAAAAAAGTGACTGTAATTCTCTCAAAACAATTACAAGGCTGCATAAAGGAAGAGAGCTTTTTAAAATGCAGTTTACGTAGTGAGACCAAGATGCAGAATAGCTTTATGACAGCCAGCTGAGTTTACAGTCGCCATCATCTTAAGGGTTTTTCAGCCCATCTATATTTATACAAGAAAGCGGCACTAATTTCAGTCATTACATTTACTCTCTCCGACACCAGCGCTCGGTGACCTCTGAATTATACAATGACGCCACAAGAGCATATTCTACAAAGACTCCTACTCCAGAGTCTAATCCATCAACACACTTGCATTTGACACGGTGAAGGAAGAGCTTGAAATGGGCAATTATTGAACCATCTCCTCGATTTACACCCATCCGTGCTTCACCTTCACATGTAACTCGGTGGATACGTGCGGCACGGCATCGATTGGGTCAAAAATCAGCACTTCGCCGGAAAGTTTCGGGATTCTCGCAGTTGCAGATTCATTTGATTGCGAGGCTGAAGAGTGAGGAGTGAGGTACGCGAGGCAGAATGAAAAAGTGCATGAAGACAAGGAGAAAGTGAGACAAGAGGTCTGTTGCTCGAGGCACTTGATCCGGTCCGGGTGTCCTCTCGGATCGCCTGACAGATAATCCATTAAATGTTCCAACCCGCTGACAGGGATGGATTTCAGAAAACGCCTGTGAACACACTCACACACAGTCTAATGCTGTAATTATTACTATGGTTTAAAAACACATTTTTCTTATGGTCCTGGAATTATTGTGACGTTCAATCAATATATATATATATATATATATATATATATAAATAAAGCAAAAACCGAAGTGAATGTCATTATTAAGTTTTATTTTCACTCATTTTTAAATATACATTAACTTTGAAAATACATTCAAGATTACAAAAAGCTAATTTTACCTATTGTGGACCTTTAAAACACCTTCATGATGTTTTCATGACACCAACAGTATAAAAACCATACCACTTTATGGCTATTTAAAAAGAATCAACTAAACGCGAGTGAAAATACTTTATGAAGATAGGGAAACTTTAACAATATTGAATTTACTGTTCATTAAGGCAGTTGAAGACAAGCAATACATACAATTTATACCCATTAAAAAAAAAGTCTCATCTCACTCTTCTAAACAAAATAAAACTTAATTCGAACTGGGACGGTGATATCATATGGAGATTAAGAAATCAATATCAGATTTGAGATGTATTTCACAGTTCAATCATATAAAGCGAGGCTATGTGACACTTTCATATTTCATGGTTTACTTAAGGCGATAAAGATTTACTATTGGGATAATATGGAATGCAATTAACTATATAAGTTTAATTAGAAAAATTTATAAATCCATACTTCTGATGAATAAAGGAAACTTTCCATTAAAAGGCTTTGAGTAAGGCAATGAACATATAGAGTTATTTATTGAGCTACTGTATAGAAATGGCTTATTTCAGACAATGCTAACTCCAGGAAAAGTCATGTTTCTCAAGACTTCCTAATATTTAAGACCCTTTGAGAAGCGTGTGAAGAGGTCTCAAATATAGTGTTGTCCCTGAAAAAACTGGACAAGATGCCCAGTGGCTCTGTCAGGCTGGTACTGTGTGTAGCTGTGGTTCAGCAGGCAAAATGACAATGAGGTGTGTGTGTGTGTGTGTGTGTGTGTGTGTGTGAATCAAGACTGTAAGGCTGCAACGTTTGGCCACAGGTCTACTAGTTTGTTTATGCTGTAATAATTGTGTGTTTGCATGCTGTATATACAGTTATTTCTTGGCAATGGCGGAAACGGCTTTCTTGGCGGCATCATCGAGGTCAGTGGCAGAAGTGATGGGCAGCCCGCTCTCAGACAGGATCCGCTTTGCCTCCTGAAAATTGGTTCCTGAACATCAAAACATAAAACAACAGCAAAGACACTTTGGTTAAAGAACCTTAGTATTGTAAAATATTATAATACAGTATGCAATAATAACTTACAGTGTGTAAATTTTAATGTAAATTCAAATTATTAAATGGATGCCACCTTCTTGGGACAATAAAGTTAGACATACATCTGAAGTGTTATTAATTATTATATGAAAATGTATTTTATGTTCATTGCAAACATCAAAAAAATAAATAAATAAATAAAATAAAATAAATAAATATAAAAATATACATATATACATAATAATATATCCATTTCAAAGACAAACTTCAATAATTTATATAATAACAAACTTAAAATCAACTGCTTATATCTAGGCACACACTATATAAAATATTATTAGAAAAACAAAAAAGAAGAAGAAAAACAAAAGTGTGTGTGTTTGATATAGATTTTAGGAATCGAAATTTGGCTCTAAAATATCACCTACAACATAATTCAAAATATAAATAGTATTGTTTATACATATATTATTTAATTAAAAACAGAATATAACAGAATAGAATACCAAAATCTAATACCAATCATTAAAATGAGTTGCACATTCCAAAATAATACTAGCAACTAAAAATAATAAATCCAGAATATTTTATAATAAAACCAAGTTAAGAACTACATCACACAAAAGTATAACATATATAAAACAAAATAACATTGTATTTTATACTAATTAAGTATAATTTAAAAACTGCTTATAAGTATCCATCCTAGGAAAGAAATCTGGATCGTGTTAAGAAAAGTGAGCTCTCTTAAAGTGTGTGAGTGGCAGGCCAGAGTTTGGGGAGTGTGTCTCTTCTGGTTTGAAGGAGCAGTAGTGTTGAAAATGCTTTGGGAACGCTCCATTGGCTGAAAAGGACAGGAAATGTTCCATTGGCTGAATGGCAATGGGGTTGTTCGTTCCATTGGCTGGAAACACAAGTGCTGCGTTCACAGGCCGGGGGGACGTGTTGGTGCCAGCTGCAGGCGTCCCGACTGAGCACGCACTGTATTAGTTTGCTTGGGCCGTCCTTGGGGTCTCTACAGTGACTCTGAATGTCACTGAACTCTGGCCCCCTGACACAGGGCCAGGGCCCGGGGCCAACACAATAAAACAAATCAGAAAACTACTCCACAGGGGTCAAAAGGACGAAGACAGATTGAGAAGAAAAGGCAGAAGGACAAGAAGTTGAGGGAATGGAAGTTGTGAGATAAGTGAAGGAATAACAGGCACTTGAGATGTGTGACTCTGTAGAGCTGAGGTGAACAGATGTGGAGGACAGACATGCTGATTTCACAGGTGAATGTGCAGCTCTCACACTTTGACAGAGAAACTGTCAAAAACAAGCCTGTTAAAGACATGGATTTCTATGTTTTCTTTTTTCTTTTTCTTTTTTTTTAATGTTATTTTTAAACTCTTGAAGATGGTATTTAAGCAAAATGTTTAATAATGATTTACAAAGTACAAACGTGCACAAGTTTTTTAATTGTTTATATTTAATGAAAATATGTTATCTTTATATATTAAATATTTAGATATAATATTAAATATATAAAAATAAATATATAAATGCATTTACATGTAAATACTTTATAAATATATACTGTACGTGTGGGTTTTAATATTAACATAATAAATAAACAGCATAAACACATATTATGTAAAAAAAGACTTATTTTGGATGTGATTAATCATGATTAATCATTTGACAGCACTAATATATATATATATATATATATATATATAT
>JAUCNO010002020.1:0-15152 GCA_032353835.1 Enteromius viviparus
TTAGCGCTAATCAAAGAACCGGTTTTACTGATGAGATGCGCATAATATATCGTGCGGTATATACCGCCCAGCCCTACCAGTATATGTATTTCAAACTACATATGAATCTGCAGTTTGAAACTTAGGCACATTTTAAAAATGGGTTGGGCTTCGTAACAATTTAAAGTATATATCATATTTTTATGCAGGGTATTTAAATCTGCCATAGGTTTTAATGTGTATAAGATCAGCTTGTTAAACACTTTACGGGAGATGTTTGATAATGGTCAGAGATGCGACGACAAGCCACAAGCGTCTGTGAGAAAAAAAGTCAAGGATTTCTTCATGGTGTCCTTCTTTGTGTGTGTGTGTGTTTGCTGTAGTTTTATCAGCACAGATAAACATAGGCCAGACATAAGAATAAACTGTTTGTGTGTGTGTTTGCGCGCACGCTTGGGTTTGCTGGAGGGTTTAGTGACACTGGGCCGAAGCAGCAGGACTGTGGTGGCGTGTGTGTGTGGTTATGACAGGCAAGTATAGAGAGACCAGAGCATTTGTTAGTGCAGCACAGTGAATGATCATGATGCACATTTGTATCTTGTAATTATGATAGAGATTGGATTTAGAAGAGGAGTGTCTCTATGTGTGTCTAGGTATTAATCTGCTTAACGTAACTGCAGGTAATGTGATGTCATGAATATATGTGATGTCATGGACAAAGTGCAAAGCCAGATGAAAATTTATTTAGTTTTGACTTTGTCAAAACTCACAAGTTAAGCATTTGTTTGTCCTTTGCTTGCTTTTCTCATTTTTTTTTTTGTGAAACTCAAAAAAGTTTTTTATTTTTTATGAAGAACTGCAACTAAGTTTAAACCTAAGTTAAACCCATTACAGCCCACCTGCATTAAAAAATAAAAAACAACATTGGATGGCAATAATGCTTGACTTAAGAAATTGTACATAGTTTTTTTTAATGGGAACAGATATAAACTCTGGTGGCCTTAAAATAATAAATTAAAACTACCAGTAAATAATAATATTAATAATTATTTAAAAAAATCTGAATGAAAATGTAAAAAAAAATATATTGTTTATTTGCTTTTAAGGTCAACACGTTGAGCATTCAAAGAGTAATTTTTTTTTACATTTCTTAACCTCAGAGAGAAGACACAGCTCCAGCATCAAGCCCCCATCCAGTTTTGCCGCCTCTGCTGCGTTTGCTAACTCTCGAAATAAGGGCAGTCTTGGGAGTGGAGTTGGAGTTGGGACTGTTAGTGGAAGCACACTTGCACGCCCCTCCAGTGCAAACAGCAGCGCCCCATCTAAAATCTTCAAATCAACCAAAGAGAAGCTGCCTCACCGGAAGCCTCACTTCCCCTATAGGGTGCCACAAGAAGAGAGGTGTGTTTGTGTGTGTTTTAATAGAGTGTGAGTGAATTTAAGGGGCAAATTCGTTATGATGAGCATTCCATTCTTGCATAACACAAAAGATGTAATCTGAAGTACACCCACCTTTGATACAATATAAGACTTTTTATTTCTCTCTCCCAGCCCAATCCCTGCAGTCAAAGTAGAGAAGGTCCATCTGAAGGTGGAATCTTCCCTCAAACTCCCTCACGTGCCCACCTCTTCTTCCACTTCCTCCTCCTCTTCCTCCAATACTGTGAGCACCTCTCCCTTGAAGTCAGGCCTTAACTTCCCCTCCATACCAAAGGCTCCACAGCTGGCCCCTGGTCAGATCCCCAATGGAAAGGGCCACCTCTCATCCCAAGAAAAGAAACAGGACAGCAGCAGTGCCAGTAGCAGAAGGCCCTTGTACAAGAGACAAGGTGAATGTTTATACGCTCTGCTGCTGTTGTATCATTATGTCACCAAAAATTCAGAATTCTTTCATGTTTTTTGATTTATATTGTGTGTTATGTTTTTTCCTTAAATCAGAGCGAGAGTTTAATCCAGATATCCATTGTGGGGTTATGGATATGACCGCACGTAAGCCATGCACAAGATCCTTAACATGCAAGGTATGTATAAATATTAAATATTATTTTATTAAATATCATCTTAAACAGAATGATCTTGGCTGACATCAATAGGGTCATCAGTGTATTTTGCATACCTATGACTTGCCTAAGGTTCATATTTCTTTAAACATATGAACCAAACATTAAAGTGTTTGCCTTTATCCACAGACACATTCCATAAGCCAGAGGAGGGCGGTGCTCGGGCGGCGGCAACGCTTTGATACGCTGCTCGCGGAGCACAAGAGCAAAGCACGCGACAAGGAACTGCAGTTCAGGTTGGACCCTTCACACCCAGCACCCCCTCTCAGGGAACCTCACCCTCCCCCCTCCCGCATCTCACAAGACCCTCACCCGGTCTCCCATGGCAATGGCACTGCCGATGCCACAAAGCCTTTGCCCCACAGCAAACCCAAAACTCATAATTCTGGGCTTCCACGGTGAGTTGCTTCCTCCTACCCCACTATTTACTGTAATCCATCTTCCTTTTGGTTTAGTAGCCATTAGTTTTTTCTTCGGGTGGTTGTTAGGTAAATGCTCTTCTATGTCTTCAGACTCAACAGCAGTAACTCTCACAGTGGAGGAGACCCAGCCATAGCCCACGACCAGGCCCACCATTCTCACCCGACCCCCGTCGGCACAGAGACCACCCGCCTCTCCAGTGACGAGGGGGAGAACGAGGAGAGAGAGGAGGCCACAGAGAAACTGGACTGCCATTATTCAGGTTACCACCCACGACCAGCTGCTGTAAGTACAAGAAACCTTGTGACTTTAAAGTATTGGGGAGGTTTTTTTCCTTCTCCTTCTTTTTGAAGTTTCGAATTTCTCAAACTGAAGTGCCTGTTTAGAAAGTCACTTGCATTTGAATCACTGAGCTCTTTTAAAACAAGTTTAAATGAATATCCAGGGTCTCATTTGAATCCAATTTAGAGTCGAGCCACACTTTTTAAAGTAGGTAAGAGTCGACCTTGATCTGAGTGTGTTCATTACCAAGTACCAACGTGCCGTTTCTGTTCTGTCTCTCATCAGTTCTGCACTTTTGGAAGTCGATTGTATGGTAGAGGTTGTTACGCATTCGACCGCCGCTGGGATCAAGTACGGTGTGCTCTCACCACCATGTTGGACAAGCATGTCAACTCACAAATGTGGAAGTAAGTGTGTTAAAACCATGTCTATATTTCCCTATTAAAGGGCTACTTCACCCCAAAATACAAACAACATGGGGGTACTTGGTTAATGACAACATTGTAATTTCAGGGTGGAATATCACGTCAAACAAAGTCCTTATGATTTCTTGCGTTGTCTTTGTAGGAAAATCCCTCTGGCCTTGGAGAACCCAGCAACAACACCGACAACCTCTCACCGGACAAGCACAAACTCCCATTCTTCCTCATCCTCCTACATTTCTGCAGGGTTTCTCAGCTTGTCCTCACCACCGCCTTATGACAGCAAGCCAGTCCTGTCGTATGGCACCACCCTGAACGCCCGCTCTTCTCCACAAGCCTCCGCCACTGAGCAGCCCGCCTACAGTGGCGCTTCTAGACAAGTGTCAGCCTCATCACCCCAGATGCCTTCAGCCCACTCGTCCTCGCTACCCTCGTTGGGCTCCAACCGACCCCTTAAATCCAGATCTGGTACAAAGTCCTTTAAGGCTCGGGAGCCATCCTCCAGTCTAAGTAACTCTATCGTCAAGGGCAGTACTAATAGCAATGCTAGCATCAGCAGTAGTCTCAGTTCGGGCAAGAAGCGGAAAAACAGTTCCCTGCTTACCACCCACAGCACTTACACACCTGACTCTTCTTCATCCTCGTCTTTTAAGAAGAACTGTGCGGTAAACTCGGGCAGCCTCGGCAGCGCCTACCACACCTCACTCGCATCCACCCCCTCTTCATCTTCATCGTCATCAACGTTGTCGTCATCCCACAGCGGGGTTTACAGCTTGGGGGTTAACTGCACCCCAGGCAGGGCCAACTCTTTGAGCTTGAAGCAGGAGTCAGCAGGACGTGGCCCTCCCTCAGGCAGCCCGGCCGAGTCCATTAAACGCATGAGCGTAGTGATGAACAGCAGCGACTCCACCCTCTCCCTCGGGCCATTTGTTCACCAGAGCAGCGATCATCACACAGATGCGCGTCTGGAAGCCAAAAGGAGGAAGGGCTCACCTGGCTCTAGTAGCCTCAACAGCACAGGTACATAAACCTTGTTTTTATTATTATTTTCAAACCCTTGTTCATTTCAGATTTGATCTAGATTCTGTTTCTGTTTGGTTTCAGTTGAGTTTGTGTCATGTAGTATTGAAATTTAATCTATAATCTAATGTCATTTTAGTATTAATTACGGTTATGTTTTAGTAATCATTTCTAGGATGCATCCCAATGCAGACGAGGGCAATTCAGTATTGGTTCAGTTATAGACCATAACTCATTATAACGTACTGACGCTTTTCTGACATTATTTTTGCATGCATGCTTTTTCGCATTAGCATACAATAGTGAAGGGAGGCAAGAAAAAAAATAAAGTACATATATAAGTTATTAGAAATGCTTTATTGATATATGTTTTAATGCTGGTGATATTGGCTGGCTCGTTATTTGTCCTGAAAACGTTTTTTAGTTTGCCGTTTGCATTATCTTGCATTGCTAACAATTCTTCACTAGTTTGTGCTGGTGGTTGCCATATCTGAAGAGTTTTAGTCCCCAAAACAGAGCTTTTCTTGTTTAGACCCTATATACTATCTGTCCGGTGTTTTACTTAATCTGTGTGATCTGGCAGTTCATTTTAGTGTTAATCTAGTTTCTGTTTTTTTCCAGGTAGAATACATTTGTTTTTTTTTTTATCTCAGTTTAGTTTGAATTATGTTTCACTTAAGTGTTAATCTAGTTTTAGATTTTAGATTATTTTCTTAAATCTGTTTTTTATTTAGTTTTAATCCATATTGTCTAATGATCATTTAGTATTTATCCATTTTCTATTTTCATTTCATTTTGCTGTTTTATTTCAATTGAATTTCAGTCTAAATTTCTATCGCAAATCAAATTAGCTTCAGTCCATTTTTTCATTGTGTCTGTCTTTTTATTAATAATCTAGTTTCTATTTTAGTTTAGTTGTGTATTTTTTTTCACATAAGTATTAACCCCATTTCCATTTTACCTTCATTTATTTTTAATCCATTTTCTGTTTTACCTCATATTAGTATTAACCTAGTTTCTGTATTATTTTAGTTTTACTTTAGTAGCTTTTTTCATTTTAGGTATAAATATTGCTTTCATTTCAGTTTAGTTCTATTAAAAAAAATGTAAAACTTCACCACTCTTCAAGGTTTTCTTGAAAAGAAACAGAACTGTCAGTCCTTAAACACAATGGGTCGGTTTCCCGGATAGGGATTATATTAAGGACTAGACCTTTGCTAATTTAGGACATTTAAGAATTTTTAGAAACATGTCTTATAGGGTTGGGTCGATAGACGATGCCATTGTCCATGGCCGATAGACATCACAATGCTGAGCCGGAATCATGATCCGCTGCCCCGCAGCAGCAGCAGCAACCAGCTCGCGCAAAACACACTTAATCAATGGCGGCAAATCTATATCATTAAATTATACGGACTTATTGTTATTTTTTTGTCTCGAATAAAAAATTAATAAGCGAGCGAACCACTGATGCTGGTGAGCGCGGTAAATCATTTCCGCGAGAGGAAAACGAAGAAACTCACTCCTTTGCTCGATCCTCTCTTCCCTGCTCGCGCGCACATTATTACTTTTTTCAGTCATGGGGCGGGGCTTGGTGTTTATGACGACGATGCCATTGTCCATCGCGTTTCACATTAGACATCGTACGATGCCAAATTGGTCGACATTGCCCAACCCTAATGTCTTACCAAAATGCATTATCTGTGAGCATTTTAAGACCAAACAATGGCAAAAATGTACTTTAAGATATCTCAGTGCAAGCTTTTTCCAGTTTAGACAGCTCATAACAATTATTTTAATCTAGGACTTAAACCCTGTTGGGGAACTGCCCCTATAGACCCAAATTGACTTGTACATTCAATGCCATTTGTTGATTCCAAAGTGCTGTCTCTAATTCAAATTTGGTAATGACTCTGGCAGCGTCTGGAGCAGGAGGGGGAGGAGGACAAGGTCCTGGCAGGCCCAAAATGGCCAAGTCTCCATCAATCAACAACATCCACAGCAAGCACGCTCGCTCTATACCTGGACCACCAGGGCTCCCTAACAATTCACTCATACATCAGGTTAGTTTGTTTTCCTTCCTCATTTCATTTTAAAATGCAATACCATCTTTTTCCTCTTAGACATTACATTTCTGTACTTGTGTGTGTTTCCACAGCCAAAGGCTCGTCCCTGACACAGGTGTGGAGGCTCTGAGCGTGCTGAGCAGTAGGCTGGACCCAGAGCTCCCTCAGCCCCCTCATGCCACTCTGCACGAGGCCTTCTTTTTCTCTTACTCTTCCCACAATCCTCAGGGTGGAATGCACACTGGGTGGCCCATTGATGTCCTTCGTGAGGATTTCCTCCCAAAGCCATGCAGGGGCGCTCTCCGGGGATAGGATAATAAGCCAGAGAGATCTAGTTCTCCTGTCGGAGGTTATAATGAATCTATACAATGCACCATTGGGTACAAAGTCTGCTGCGTAGAGCATAAGCTGCCCAGCCTGAGCACTTGCGCCGGGGTCGGAAGGTACAGATTTGGGCTGGTGCAAAGCCTCACCAACACTACAAGCCTAGGAGGGATGTGCACTGCGAACAAGATGAGTTGCTTTACCGATATTCTTCGGTATGTTAGCTCTTGAAGGTGTGGACATACGAGAACATACTGGACATACTGGAAACTGAAATCCTACTCAGCCTTGGAGGAAGTGTACAGGAGAGGAACGTCCCTAAAGTAGACACAGTCAACTTAAGTTAGTCATACACATGATCTCTCACTGGAAGGCTGTATTAGATTGAGCTACACTCGCTACAGATAGACACGACAGGAGTGGAGTTTCAACATGAGCAACCTAAACTTAAAAGATTATGCAAACTAGACATTTTTTAAACCACGTTTTGTTTACAGATTAGCATATGTATAGCAAACAGAACAAAATATTTATCGTTTACCATTTTCCATTATTTTTGAAAAGTTTTCATTTAGATTTGATTGTTTTATTTCTAAGGGAATTTTTTTTGCAGTAAAATCCAACCCCAAATAAAATTCCAACACCTTGCATTAGTTAAGCACCAGTTTTTTTTTTTTTTGACATGCTAGTAGCCTAGCATGTCTTTACAGAATCCTGAGCAACGGTCATCTCTTGAAGCTCCAGAAAACACTGTAATCCTCTTAAAAACCATGCCTTGGACAATACAGATATTTTAGGTACATTAAGGGCTTGATTCAGTGAACACATGCAAAAATGAAAGACGGCAGGTGACGTTTCACCACCTCCGCTAACCCATCGTAGCACTAAAGAAGCGTGTGCTGAAATCTTAATGTACTAAAATCTGCAGTCTCGCTCAAATGATTGTAGGAGAGTTTCCTGGTGAAGATGCCTTAGGCATGCATGGTATCGTTATGTGCCGTTTTAATCTCAGAAAGCGGCTCGAGGCTAGCTGACGTTGAGCCATAGACCAACATTTCAGACACACTATCATCTCAGCAATGACTCAATACTGTGAGACACATAAACAGTAGTCTGGCCAGCACCATCTCATTAAATAACCACTACCTTATACAAGCTTTTGTTCTTCGTGACACTAAAGAGGTTAGTAGCTAGCCATTCTGATTTAAATCTTATTTTCATTGTGGGTCTGTCAACTTAAAGGCAATAGATCCTTCTTTAGCTCATTAATCTTCATAAAAGGTCTTGAGGTGGACTTTGTTGTGTGTAACTTGGGGCTTCTCCTTAAAACTCCTGTAAATTACTGAACTCCACTGATGTCAGTCAGCAATGGTTGCTGAGAAGTAGAGCATGTTGTTGTTGTTGTTTTTTTTCTTGTGTATTTTTTTTCCCTTCGGCTCTTTCGTACACGAAACCGAATTCAAATATTGAAGTATCCCTATTTCAGAATACATATTTTGTTAAAGAATTGTACATATGGAGATGTATTTTTGCACAGGCATTTTCGTAAACGATTTTTGGTACAATTGAGATCATTATTATTTATTTAGTAAATAGAAAAAAATTAATTCTAAGATTATTAGAAGTGGTTCACTGCCAAGCCGATAATGCAATACGCCACACTAACCGAACACAGCTTTTTGTTAGTCGCCCGCCGAATTCCCAGAGACAGATTGTTGCCACAGCAGTGAGAAATCCTCCACCGTATACTATGTTGTCTTCTAGGTGTCAATAGTGCTTCTTTTCCCTCGTGATGCTTCCCCGTCTCGAACCAAGAGTTCAGAGAATGTGATCAAAATGGCCCGTTTAACTGTGCAAAAGATTTCTGGCTGGTTCTGATGTTATTTTGTAGGACTTTTCTAACTGGGTGAGGGAACAAAACAGTTGTACGATGCAAAATGTGCACCACTGTTGCCAAACGTAATTGGATACACTGCTTTTTAAGTACTTCTTACGTATATTTGCTTTTAACACTGACAAAAAAAGAGAAAGTGCCTGAATTAGTTTCTCATCGACTGTTGTCAAGGCTTTTTAGTTTATGTATTCTTCTTTTCACAGTACTTGAATGTTATTTAAGGGTTTAGAAACTTTTTAAACCCGCCTAGGAATCTCTCACATCGCCCTTTTTCCCTTCAAATAGAGCGGTATCTCTGATTGATGAAATGCATGGCAGAGAGGAGTAACACTTACTTGACAAAGACATCCGAAAAGCTTCTTATCAGTCCATTGTATTCTTTTACGACTACTTTTGATATTAGAAATTTTCAAAGCGAGAGGGAAAGATATTTTTGTGGCTAAGTCGGTGATTTCAACCAATGTTTTAGGCAGAAAAATGTACTGTTTACCTTGAAATTGTAACTTCACTGTTTTCAGATGATGAAAGCCTTGTGAAGATGTTTGATTAAACACCACAGATCTGGAATGTGAATCGAAGATGATAAACGCAGTTTGCTTTTTTGGGAAAGAAGCCTCTACATATAAAATTATGTGCAAGTGTGTATATTTTGATTTTTTTTTCTTTGTATATTCAAAAATCATTTGATCAGCTGGACTTTTGCGTGTTGGCTGCTATGTAATTCATGAACAAACACAGTAGGGTAGATTTACTTAATATTTAAAGAAAGATTGTATAGTATATTTGTTTTGTAACAAGTTTCTGTAAATACATAAAAAAAATAATTTATACAGTTATTTATAAGAAAAATGTGTCTGTCTCAGTTTTTTTTCCATTTTCTCGCACACCGAAGACGAACTCAAGTGTTTCCTCCAATTTAGTTTTATTATAGTCTGTACATAAAAGTCATGTTCACAAAAGATGAGTATCGATCAAATGTCATACGCTGGACTACATGTTGATCACTCTGGACAGCTTCTGCACTCTGTTAAGCAGGAGATCGCCCTTCTTTATGGTTTCCTGGTACTGCCAGTTCTTACTATCAGGCCTGTGGTGGGGGGGGGGAAAGAGATGCATTTAGCCAACTACAGATCCTACAGCTAGTCCGTACAAACATCTAAGTCCTCACCTGTTGGTTTCCACGATCTCATTGACTTTGTCGATCTTGCAATGCAAGCGTCCTGCTGCGATAAATCGCGACAGCTCCCTTGAGAAAGAGAAAGACCAAAGTGAGCACAGAAATAATCAACATTTACATCGTTCATATATAAGACCATGGGAGCGTACTGGTCGATGAACTCTGTGCTGACTCCAAACGCTTCGGCCATGTATCCCAGCGTGAGGGAGCGGTAGGATTCCAGGAGCTGGCTGTAGGCCAGAATGCGCATCTCTCGCACATAGTAACGGTAATGAGGAGCAAACAACCAGTCTTGCTTCATCTCCTGTTCCACTCGAGCTACAGAAGAGAAACAGATGGAACCGAAGCATTTTAAACAATAACAGAAGAGCAGACTTGGAGAAGCATTTTCAGTAACCATTGCAAATACAAAACATCACCGCTTACAACATTCATCTTAAAATGGAGTGTGGCTAGTTAAGCAATAGCATATTTTGCTCAATTGTTCTTTAAAGCCTGCTCTGGAGATATTTTACTCACCTAACGATTGAAAGAATACAGAATAACGGCACTCGTAGAGAGAGAAGAGGTACTGACGGACAGCAGGTAAACTGTGCAACACCTCCAAGATCTCCGCACCCTTTATTACCTGAGAGAAGAAAAAGTAATACTCGACATCATTACTCCAGTCTCTTCAGAAATCCTCCTCTAATATGCAGGTTTGGACACTATTTTCAATGTTGACATACTACTTTTTATGATTATTTGAAAAGAAAGTACAGAAATTAGTCTAAATATTCAGCTAAATTATCTTTAATGTCACTTTTGATCATTTATTTTGTATCCATACTGAATAAAATAATTGCTTTCCAAAAAAAGACAACACATCTAACATCAAACCATTGGAAAGCAATTTATATATACGGTTTTATTTAGGTTAGATCTTACCTTCTCTCTCAGGTCCGGCCTCTTAAGTGCGATCATACACACATACACAGTGTACGTGACGAATGTCTTGTAGTCCATAAGCTCATAGGAGGTAAATGTGGAGACCGTATCCAGAAAGAGCTCTGCGGCCTGCTTAAAATCCCGAATGGCCACGCAGTAGAGACCCTGATACACCTTCAGGCGATTCCTCCGGTCCCAGTCACCACCTTCTTCAATCAAGCTGTTTATACATGCAAGAGTTTAAGCCTCAGGCCAAAGGTGCATTTGTTAAATAAGCAAGTCTTTACTCTGTACTGTACCTTTTGGCTTTTTCAGTGTTGCGGGTGATGAGGTCGTTGTCCATATAAAACAAGCCAATCCTCAGCAGGTAAAAAACAATATCTAAGCGATGACCAAGAGCGACGGTCTTGTCATAAGTCTTCCTGAAAGCAGTCAAAGCCCCTTCCTAAAGGAAAGACACATATATTATTAATGGATTTAAGGATTAAACGCGTGTAGGAAGATAAACAGAAAAATCAAACAAAAGACGTTACACATGTAGATATATATATATTTTTTAAAAATAAGTAAATAAATAAATAAATATAATATTAATATAATAATATAATTAATATAATATAATACAATACTAATATATATATATATATATATTAGGGTCAGTAAGATTTAAATCAATCAAAATGAAATATAATTTAAAAATATGATCAAATTAATGCTGTAAATAAATAAATTTGTACTTTCCATACATCAAAGAAATCTGTCAAAATTCGTATCTTGGCTTCCACAAAATATTATTAATCATTATAATTATTGACTGCTTTCAACAGTGTTAGGAAACATTTCTTCAGCATAAAATCAGCATATTAATAAAAATGTAAGGATTGTGTGACACTAAAGACCGGAGTAAAGATGTTGAAAATTCAGCTTTGCATCACAGACACAAAAACTCTTTCAAATATATTAAAATAGACCTTTTTCTTTATATTACTTAATATTATTCGTATTTCAATATTACGTTTTTCCCCCACAAATAAATGCAGTCTTGGCAAGCAAGACTTAAAATACAAAAAAATGTATTGAGCATGAATGTGAATTCAGACCTTATCACCGATGCGTATGAGATATTCGGCTTTGGCCATCATGGTGTCTCTGATCTCACTCTCTCCCTGGTTCTTCTCAGCATCTTCCAAAACATCATCCAGCCTTTTCAGTTCATCCTCATTTGCTTTCTTCATCTTACTCAACAGATCAGTGTCCACCTGCCATTTCAGCTCTTTACATAGGGTTTCATAGTAGGGGGCCATATCTACAAAAAAACAACAACATCATTATATTCACATTTGATTTGTGTCACCTAATTCTGAGCCAGTATTATTAAATATGAGAGAAACAGTGATCTGACAAGTACAACGGGTGAATACACAAAAGCCAAAAATCTTGTGAATGTATGCAAATACAGAGTTTCTTAGCCCATAATGATTTAATAGCAGGTTTCCATTGTGAACAACTATTACTTTATATCGTGTGAATACATATTAACTTACTGGAGGTCATAAATGGGTTTAAATATATCGCTTACGTTGATTAAAAGCTATTTTTGTAATCTAGACTAGGTTTGTATCAGTAACGTTACAGAAAATTGCACTCAGAAAATAAACGTCAACTGTGTGACAAAGGCCACGGTTTTATCCTCTATCATAGCAAAGTAATTAAGAAAACTAACAATTGACATTCAAATGTGCCAGAGAAGATAAAACGGGTAACGTTACGTTAAAAAAAACAAATAAATTAGCAGCTAACGTTAATGAGCTAGCGTGCTACTTGGTTTAGCCTGTCAGCTAACGTTAGCTAAAACCTCAAGAGGCAAGGAAATAACAAAGCTCGAGCGGGAAATAGGTGCATATATTGCAGTAGTACAGAAACGTTGACATATATCTGCAAAACGAGCAGCATGTGTGAGTGAATGAGCTCACTGTTGAGTTTGATGGCGTCCATCAGCTCGATCTTCACTTTAGCATCCTGTCGGTGACCATCCAGAGTCAGTGAAAACTTCAGCTGAGCTATTCTCAGATTGGGGTTTTTAGGTAAACCCTCTTCCTCCAGGTTTTCCAAAGGCATATTTGCGGAGTTAAAACAGATCCAGAGAAGGACAGAAGTCTAGGTTACGGCGGGAGTGATAATGACAAACTAGTGACAACGATGACTACGGGGAAATCTAAACAAAAAAAATGTGTAAATTCACTTCCTCTTGATCCAGACAACGACGCAAGGAAAAGACGGTCTCTCGAAGTTAGACAACGGAACAAAAATAATAACACTGGCCCCATCTGGTTATGTGTTATATTGCACCATAACGGGTTTCAATCTTTCAGATCCCCTGGACCGCTGATATGATCATACTATAATAAATAGATAAATGAAAACATAGCCTTTGTAAATATAAATACTACATATAGCCTATATATACGTGTGTGTGTGTGTGTGTGTGTGTTGGCCCTCAATACTAGTAAATTTTGACCTTGTGGGGACATTTGTTAGGTCCCCATGAGGAAACAAGCTTATTAAACATACAGAATGAAGTTTTTTGAAATTCTAAAAATGCAGCAAGTTTCCTGTAAGGGGTAGGTTTAGGTGTAGCGTTGGTGTGGGGCAATAGCATATTCGGTCTGTACAGTAGAACAAGCATTAGGCCTATGGAGAGTCCCCACAAGGATAGCAAACCAGACAAGTGTGTGTGTGTGTGTGTGTATTATGCATAAATAAATACACATAGGTCCTACATATAGGCCTAGTAAATATTTAAGAAAAATATGTTATTTTTTGTATTAAATATATTTATATAAAATATAAATATATTTATATTTATATAATATAAAATATAAGAATATAAATATATAAATTAATATAAATGTAAATATTTTTTAAATATATAGGCTACTGTGTGTGTGGATTTATATATACATCATAAATATACAGTACACATACATTATGTAAACAAAAACCTTTATGTTGGATGCAATTAATAATTTGATAGCTATCTGAAAGATTGAAATATATATAGGCTATATATATATATGTATGTATATATATATAATTTAAAAATGTTCAGATCCAACAGACCGCAAAAATGATTATAGTAAAATGTATAAGACAGCTATATATGAGTATAAATACTGTATATATATTGGAAGATTCTAGAAAGACCAAACTGTGAAAACTACTAGGAAATTCACTTTATTAGATTTTTTTTATTTTATCTTTTGCTTCTTTCTTCATTTATATCTATATTCTTTTCTCTTTTTTTTTATTTTAATAATGGTTTTTTATATGTAAATTTTTTATTACATTTATTTAAACAAAATGTTATATTTAAAAGAAATCTATTTTTAATCTGGAAAAATGCAGGTAGATTTTAGGTCACAAAATGTGACGAGTCATTCCTGTGTCAAATATTAATCAAATGCCTAACAGAGATGACACTGTATTTATTGGAGAGAAGCAGTGGTGCTTCATGAACACAGGAAGATACTTTCAAGAAGAAAAGCATGAAGAGCATGTTGCAAGAACTGGTAGGAAGTTATTTGAAAATACTGCCGGATCTTTAAATCTGAAATCTGAACTATTGTAGAAAAATTACAGAATTATTGCCTGCATTACATTTCAACAAAATAACAATAATAATGTTAAAACTAAGTATATTGCTGTTTATGTCTCTGTGAAATAATCCATTTATTTTCTTTATATCATTTAACCAAGCACAGATTTAAACTTTAATTCAAATCAACCAAAGTTTACTTATTCACTTAAAATGTCTCTGCATCATTCTCGACCAAGAGTGTAGTTTATTGGGAAATATTGAAAGTATTGAAATTTAAAAGTTAAATATGTAAGAACAGCATGACTGTAATTTCAGGTTGGTGGGAAAGCACTTATCTTTCTCGTTGTGCTGGGACTGGGAGGATCTTTTCAAAATGGATTTCATCTCACAGCAATAAGCTCTCCAACTCCAGTGAGCACTTGAATTTGTGTTTATTCTTTTTTTGTAATAATATTAAGAATATTGGGTAACACTTTATTTTAAGGTGTCATGATAAAAAGTAGGACGCCACAAAGAAACTATTTATGGTTCCCCAAAGAAAGAATAATATTGGGTCCCACTTTATATTAAGTGTCCCTTCCTGTGTACTTCTATAGTAACTAGATGTGTATATAGTATGTAACCACAGTGTAAGTACACACTGGTACATAGTATCTACAGCTGTAATATTACTGTAACAGCCCTCATGAATGGTGTGTGTGTAAGTACAAATGTGTAACAGGACATTGATAACAACACTTTTTGGTAATGAAAGCACAAATGTGTAACAGGACTAATAGCTCTTTTTGGTAAATAAAGTGTTACTTTTTATATTAAGTGGACAATTGCTATGGATTCAGCATGTAATTACTCTGATGTTACACAGCAGCGGGCAGTAAATTAGGCTTTACATATAAATTGTGGTTAGTGTCCAGAATGTTACACTTTATATTAAGTGGGCAGTTCCTGAGAAGTTACCATGTAGATACACTGGTATACCAACT
>JAUCNO010002021.1:0-15130 GCA_032353835.1 Enteromius viviparus
TCTCTTGCTGTATATACCGCCCAGCCCAAATATATATATATATATATATATATATATATATATATATATACACTGTATATGGGTAAAAGACAAAAAAAAATTAAAACCTTTTCTGTTTAAATTAATTGCTTTTTTTGTTTTTTGAGAAAAAAACATAAATATCAAACATTTTCCCCTGATTTCCACTAAATTAACCCGTTCAAAAATTCATTAAAAGATAAATTACTTTCATCTGAAATACAATTTTTTTTACATTTGCCACTATCCTCAGTTTTGCCTGTTTGTCAGCAAGGCTCAGTGGCTAATTTAAAACACAATTACATTTTATATGCTTCCTTATTCTTTCATATATTTTAATATGTACAAATCAGAATAAGCATGTTGTTTGATTTTTTAGATAAATATTGTCAGTGAATGTTACACTGAATGACAATGTAACGTTATTTTAACCATAAAATCTGAAACCTTAAAAGTAGACTTTACTTACAAGTGCTTTCTATGGACATAAAACTTATTTTAATGCGAACATCTTAACGTCTTTTACCCGTGTATGCACGTGTGTGTGTGTGTGTGTGTGTGTATATATAATAGACACACACACAATATGCAATTTACATAACATTCATTACATTCAAATAATCATTGGCTTATCAGTATCAGCCAAACTTATTAACAGTAACAATGTACAATAAATTTTCCTTTACTTTTAACTATTACTTCTCTATTACTTATTTTAAAAAACTGTAGATACAGTCCACCTTTTTTTAAATTGACTTTACCATTGTTTTTCTTCTCTCCCTGCCTGCAGAGACATTTCAGATCATGAAGCAGACGCGTGCTCACGAGGGCAGTGTTTTCACTATGTGCATCCTGCAGGGTGGAGCTATACTCAGCGGTGGAGGCAAGGACCGCAAGATCATTCGCTGGAGCGCAGACCTGGCACCTGAAAGAGAGTGTGAAGTGAGACATCTGCATTAACTCTAAAAAATGTGTGTTTGCAGCAATGTAAGTATATTAATTAATAGAGTTCATAAATCAAAAACATCTCCAATGCCCTTTACTCTTCTAGATTCCTGAGAAATTTGGTGCAGTCCGAACAATTGCGGATGTAGATGGAGAGGAACTGCTCGTTGGCACAACAAGAAATGCAATCCTAAGAGGATCATTTTCGGATGGGTTTGTGGCCATTGTACAGGTGAATATATTGGATTTACATGCAAATAGTTTTTTAACAATATATTGTTTTAATGCATTTCATTTAAAAAGTTATACTGCGCTCTTAAAATGTGCATTGATTTGTCAGGGTCATGTGGATGAAATGTGGGGTCTGGCCACACACCCCACTCAGAACATATTTCTTACCTGTGGAAATGATCGGCAAGTGTGTGTGTGGAATGCAGAGGACCACAAACTGGACTGGTGCACAACACTAGAGGTCAGAGAGGAGAGCTCACAGAAAATTGTAACCATTTTAAAGGCGGACTAGTGCTTTTTGTGTGTGCGCCACTGTATTTTATACTGACACCTATTGGTATAGATTCTGCATCAGGCAACGTGCTTGGATATACCCAGCTGAAAGTATTTGATAATATGGGCGTTACTGAGATATATTAATTTGGTCTCTCAACACACTATCACCACAGTGCAGAATTCTAGGGTTATTTATTTATCTATTTAAAATGTTTTTGTTAAAAAAATTTTTGCTGTCATTTTTTTCTTACGATTCAGATATACAGGGTGAGCCATTTATATGGATACACCTTAATAAAATGACCACCATGGTCACCACCCATCTTGAAAAGTTTCCCCCTCTCACATATACTAATGTGCCACAAACAGGAAGTTAATATCACCAACCATTCCCATTTTATTAAGGTGCATCCATATAAATGGCCCACCCTGTACTATTGTGAAATATTACAGTTTATAAGAATAATTTCATGTATTTATAAATAATACCAAATGATCATTTAAAAAAAAACTTAATTAATAATTGTATATTTTACTATTTTTTTAATTGTCATTTATCCCTTTGGTGGGTATTTGGTATTCCTCTAGCCTTAAGTGTCACATGATCCTTAAGAAATCATTATAATATGATTTGCTGCTCAAGAAATATTTATTATTATTAAAAATGCTAGTTAATATTTGTGGGAAACCATGACTCAAACGTTATATTAGGCCCCACTTTTTATTAGGTGGTATTAATACATTTAAACTAATAATTTGGTACAGTGCTCTAATTATGTACATTTTACATTTTATGTTTTTAAAAATACCTATATGTAACTACATCTGTAATTAATTCCTGTACTTTCTTTTATAATTACACTGTTGACCCACCCCTTACACCTTAACCCACCCTTAAACCTACCCATTCCACCAAATCTGCATAATGTGTGACAAATAAAATGATTAATTTCTTTAAAAAAAGAGAGAAATGTATATTAACCCTGCACTTTTGAATGGCAGTCTATCTATTAAACAGTTTTTGATGCCACTGAAAATCATTTGAAAATCACATATTTGGCAATACAAAAAACATTATTACTAGTATTATCTAAATATATATGTGAATTTAACATAAATCTTTATCACTTTCAGGAATCTGGTCTGTGTGCTGATTTCAGCCCAAATGGAGCTGTTGTCTCTGTTGGACTGAGTACTGGAAGGTAAAACATTGACAACACAGCTGATAACAATTACCACTTCAGTTTTATAGTAAGCTTTTTATAGTTAAATGTACCTTTTTAAATAGCTTTATGATGGTTTTTAACCGCTTACCTATATAGATGGGTTGTACTGGATCTGCAAACCAAAGAAGTGATGTCAGATCTGACTGATGGCAATGAGCAGCTGTCCGTAATGAGATACTCACCAGGTCAGAGGTCAACAAAATCACAGTAATAATGGCCACAGTATAAAACAGAACTACACTTTTTCTGAAAATGAACCCTATTACATTTATTAGTAAATGTATAACAGATTTAACTGCATGGAGATTGTTCTGCAAGCGTGTTTATAGTCGATAACTTATATTTTATTGCGTACCAAAACACAGATGGCAGCTTTTTGGCAGTTGGTTCCCATGACAACTTCATCTACATTTACAGCGTCACTGAGGGTGGCCGGCGCTATACACGATTCGGAAAGTGCACAGTAAGCAAAGCATTCGAGTCAAGTACTCTAAAAGTTGTCAAACTGTTTTATGGTGGTTTGTAGTGTGTAATGGTTTATAGCGCTCAGTTTGTGTTAAAAAGCACAATAAGTTGTGCAGATAAAATGCATTTCCTCTATGTAACATTACAGGGGCACTCCAGTTTCATCACTCACCTCGACTGGTCCAAAGACGGAAAAAACATCATGTCCAACTCTGGAGACTATGAAATTCTATACTGTAAGGCTGCACACACAAACATATTCCAAGAAGACAATGAGCAATATGAATGATAATGCAGTTTAACATTTATGTTTGTGGAAAAAGGGGATGTCGCAAGTGGCTGCAAGCTGTTGAGGAACCGGTTTGAGAGTAAAGATAGAGAGTGGGCGTCCTATACCTGTGTGCTTGGATTCCATGTCATGGGTGAGTGAATTTTCTTTTCTTTTTTTAATGATTTTAGGCATTAGCTGTTCTTGCTAAGGAAGCTAATGAGCCAAATCTATGAACCAGAATAAGAGTTTCAATGCAGATGGACTCACTGTATGTCAGCTGGTTTTCTTTTGATTTGGTCATTTTTTTTATTTGCACTTTTACACCAGCCCTATCCTGTTTTAATAAGCAATGCTGATGTTTTGGTCAAGTGCCACTCATATTTTATTTAGAAAAATACACTTTTGAATTAAAAATGTTTTGTTTTTTTTAAAAATCAAAGTGTCTGTGTGTGTCAGATCATATTTATTTATATTTAATTATATATAATTATTATTAATTTATGAATGACCTAATGTTGTAAGCCCTCACCGTCCTGTGCATTAAAAGCATATGTAAGTGTATGTTGACTTTTTTTTATTATTATTTTTTTTTTTTCATATTTTATTGTAATAAACTTTCATTGTAATATTTCAAAGATAACTTGAAAATATTCTGAAAAAACATCTTAATATATATAGATATATAAGAAAATATATATCTTCATTTCCCCAAAACGTAAATTCTACAGGTAAAGAAGTTGTTATACAAATGCTAAGATAGACATATTCTCACAGACGAAAGTGTATATATACAGTACATACAGCAATCAGTAAAGTGAGAGGTACTTGTTGCCTGTGACGATATTTGGTTATTTTCCAGAAACTGTAAAAATAAATCCCAAATCTGTCATTTTAGTGTGATAACCGAACTGTAATGTTGTTTAGGTGTGTGGCTCGAGGGATCAGATGGGACAGACATCAATGCCTTGTGTCGATCACACAGTGAGAGCATGGTGGCAGTAGCTGATGACTTCTGTAAAGTTCATTTGTTCCAGTATCCGTGTCCCAAACCAAAGGTCAGTCACTGCCAGGCCAGCTGGTGTAGTATGTATTGTTTGCAAATTAATAATTACTGTAGGTAATGCGTCAGAGAAAGTGTTTGTTTATACTGCAAGACATTAGTAATTTATTTCCTGATTTCTATGTCAGGCTCCAAGTTATAAGTACGAAGGCCATGGCAGTCATGTGACCAACGTTCGTTTTACACATAATGACAGTCACCTTCTGTCAATGGGCGGCAAAGACACCTGCATCCTTCAGTGGCGAGTTAAAAGGTCAGGAGACCATTCCAAAGAACATCTAGCTTCTTCCTCTTCTGTCTTCTCTTCCTCTAGCTCTCCAGTGAATGGAACATAGAGAAACGTATACCAAAAATGAAACAGGCTTGAAGATATTCTAGGAAATGAAACATGGAGGAAATATCTCATTGCACAATCCGCTGTGACATGAGGCATTTGGAAGGTTATGCCAGCTTTTGTGAATCATGTTGCAGTGTTGTTTTACCTTCGTGAAGTCATTCGAAGGTCATTTCTTCGTGAACTGACATGGCCAAAAATATATACATTGTGTCTGAAATGAGCTTTAAAAAAGAAAAGAAAAGAAAAGAAAGAAATGTATTATTGTGAATTATGAAAAGTCTAAAAAAATATGTTGGTCTTAAACATGCTTATGCCCTTAATACAAACAAAAGTTAATAAAAATGATATTTTTTTCTTTACATTTGATTTTGTTTTAGTGAGATTCACACATTTGGCAAAAAAAAAGAAAAGAAAAGTGAATTCAATGCATTTCAACACAAGGATGTATTAAATGAAATTAATCTCAAATTTTTACATTTATCATGCTTGGTGTATTTCAAGTTTACACGTGCTTGTTTAACTTTTCATATGCTTATTTTAATCATCTGCAATTTTTCCAGTCATTAAATACTATATCCATAATTGTCTGACTTTACATTATTTACCATAAATCAAGTCTATGTGAAGCATTGTGTTATGGGCAGCAGGATAATCAATGCTTTATTTGCTATCAGGAATATGTCCTCTGTCCGAAAACTTCCAAAAGGCTTGTCTTTTATCGATCAAGTCAGCTTTAACGGCGTGTTAAACAATGTGAAATTTTGTTATTTTTAATCAAATAAATACATTTTAATGTAAGAATGTTTTTGTCTGCGTGTGCTTGAAGTTCCATTCAGTTCCTGAGGTGAATCCGTTTTAGTGCGAAACGCCATCTAGCGGACAATAAGAGCAATACTTTTTTACTGACAGACTGCATTGCTGCTTGTAAGTCTATAGAGGGAGCTATTGCAACACTTTTCACTACCCTAAACTGATTCTACGTGGCTTTCGCAAGTGAACATTTGTGATGGTTTGGGCGATTGGCTTTCGTTTACCTGCATACAATTTGAGAATTTAAAGTTTCAGTTTAAATCTAATCAAATAAACTTTCAATAGGTCTTTAAAGTGTATGCAAATTTATTTATTCTGTCTGTTTAAAATTGATTACAAAATGTTGCCAAAAATGCACAGTAGTGTCGTGGTGCTGCTTTTTATTTTAAAACAGAATGAATATTTATTTTTATTTTTAAAAGTTAAACAAATCACGTAAAAAGAAAAACTGTTATAGAGTTTGACATCGTTATTAGGCAGGATTTATATATACATGCATGCAAAATTAGTTCTAATAATAATAATAAATAATAATGAACGATATTCCATTTTTATTTCTAAAGTAGGATAAAAAGCCCCCTCAACATTAACCTGGTGCCACACAATAAATCTGTAATAACTGCATGCTGCTCCTTGGGGGGGGATTATATATATATAAGTAATTATTTAATTAGTTTTAGGTCCCCGAGAGTTCGTAGAATTGTAAGTGACGTTATGAGCTTCCGAAGATGACGTCGAAAAAAAGGGGTTGCGTGCACGCGCGTCCGTCTGTGTGTGTGCGAAACAGAGCGGAGGTGAAGAAGAGGAGGATGAAGCAGGGAGCGGAGGATGGGAGGAAGAGTGGAGTGAGAGAGAGAGAAAGAGAGAGACAGGCTGGCTATCAAGGGCTCGTGTGAAGTGTGAATGTCTGGAAGGGGCTTCGATGGGAGTTTTATCGCAGCGCCGAAACAAAGACGCGATTTTTTTACCATCCGGAGAAACATTGTAGCGGAAACTTTAAACTTTTACCCGCCAGAGCGGCAGCGCCGTGCCGGGTCCCGGCTTTGTCTCGCAACGGGGGGAAGTACGCCAGTACACGCGAGGATATAAAGAACCAGCAGCACTTTTGGATACGCATTTTTACCCACACAACGAGAGAATCCGTGATTATTGCGTTTGTTTAGGGGAGTGAGAGAATGGCGGCCAACATGTACCGAGTTGGAGGTGAGTATTATTGTTAAGGCTAACACTAGCAGCAGGCTCGCGGGGGTTAGCATTAGCATTAGCGTGAGCGGCTGTTTCCGCCTTAGTTACAATGAGCGGAATCCCGTTGCTAAGCGAGCTAGGCTAGTTTCATTACGGCTGCGTTTGGGTTAACTCGAAATTAATTATTTATATATGGATTTAACTCAACTTTCAAATTCGTGTGAATGGGAAAACTTGCACCGGGTCGCAAACTCTTTCTTTTGTTCTTAGTTTTGCTTCTTTAAGTAATTAGCCGCCGCAAGCAAATCAGCTAATTACGAGGGAACCCTTCCGTTAGTTTATTCGCTTACGATGCTTTTTACTCACTTTTTCGACTTTCATTCAAGTTTTTGTCGTACGCGTTTCCTGTACTGTGCCTTTCTGTCAAACTTTTGACAGCTCGATTACAGGGAGTCTCACTGCACGAGATGCAAAGACTTTCACTTTTGTCACTTGTTTGAAAAGGAACATGGTCAAGGAATTGTTTGTTTTTATGGATATTTTATAATTTAGACAATTAGAACTTGATGAACCTTGATTTGAACTTCAGAACAAACGACTTCTATTAGTTAATAAGTGACACTGTAAGCTCATTTATTTATTTGATGTTTAATTACAATCAAATGCTGTGCAAAAATAACTAGGGAAATATAAAGCATTGTACTGTTCAGGATATGTGGAATAAGAAAAACAACAAAAAGGCAAAAGCAACAAATATATAAAAGTAAATAAAGGCACATAACTTATTTTTTATTCAGCTATCAATACCGCATTTTATTTATCTTAAATAAAAATGCAAAATTTATAGTTAAATAAATGTAAAGAGCTCTACTTGATATTTTTCGTAAGTTTTTTTCTTTTGTATTCCGTTTAAAAAAGGGTTTCATAGTACATTGCAAAAGGTAATAGAGTGAGGTTTTAGTTATAATTTCTTGTCTTGTAAATTATAAAACTGCCAAAAATTAATAACGAATAAAAATTAATCAAACGAATATATATGTTTTCAGATTAAATAAAATATTATTTTTAATTTGTTTCTTGTTATGTCCATTTCAATGTCAATCCAGATAAAATCAGTAGCTTTAACTGTAAGTTTATGTATGGGTCGTGAATGATCTCTGTGCTTATGTATATGCAGATGTAATATGATAACATCTAATCTAATGCTGTTTTTAGTATGTGCATCTACCCATCAGACAACTACGGTGTCATGCATTAGCATCATTTGTCAGTGAGGTGCTCCTTAAAATAATACTGTATGTGCGTTAGCGTCATGATACGGTGACCATGCACATTATAGTGCTTTTATTTTCTTAAATCCGGGAATCGACCGTATATAGGTCATGGCATTCAAGCTGTGTTGCTTTGGCAGATGCAGCTGATTGCTTTATTGCAGTTGCAGATTGAACAGGCAAGGGTTTGATGGGAAGTTCTGGAGGAAAAACTCACTAATTACACGCTTGTCAAAATGTATTAGAGTTTATGCCTCAAGACTAGGTTCAGAGGAAGGCGAAGTCTGCGTCTGCAGTCGTTTTAAGTGTTGTATACAATTAATATGCTGACTGTCGACTGTATTTTAATGATGGTTTTTTATTGATGCTACCATGCATTTTATTGCACTGTTTGCTAGTGTTTTTGCAGGTGCAGGTCATTGAACTTGACCTCATATTCTTGCTCCAAGCTCTTGCAACCCTACATTTTACCTCTGTGATCTGAAACTTGATGACTAAATGCTGTCGCCTCGCTCTGTTTTTGGTTTACCTTTTTGATCAGGGTGTGTGGTGTTTTTTTTGGTCATCGAGCTTCCTAGAATGCATTAGTGACAGGCTGACCTGACAGCCAATATCTGCTGAGTAGTGCTGGGGTGAAATATTGGCTGTATAATTATTCGATTTTGGCGATTTTCGAGGAAACTGCTATGTACAATACCAATATCTGTCTCCTCCGCTGTATCAGTATCTGCTTAAAGGTTTTCTAAATTGATTTTGTTTTTTTATAATTCATCTCAAATATTTTTAAATTCATTTGAAATCTGTAATTTAAAGTAGTGCTGTCAAATGATTAATCGTGATTTTGATATCATAATGTTTATGTTCTTTGTATGTTATGTATATATCAATACACATACATGTCTGTGTGTGTGTGTGTCTATATATATATATATATATATATATATATAAGGTTTTGTGGTATATTAAATATTTTTTTGATAACTTATATAGCAGCACATTTTCAAAACATGCTGTTTGTGTGTGTTTATATGTACGTAATAAACGTACATTATGGTCGAATAATGCAATTAATTGTTTGACAGCAATAATTAAAATACCATACCTTCAGAGACAAACCTTTTTAAAGTCCACTACTCTCTTATGGTAGACTGCTACCTCTCATTCAGACCTTGTCAATGGATAATAAATGGTTTCTTTTCAGTGTTTTGTAGTGAATCACTGGGATCTGATCATATAGCTTATGCACAATGGAGAATCGCAAACAAGTTCTTAATATGAAGCAAAGATAATCTGATATGCTCTTCTTGCCAGAGTCCATTAGCTCTTAAACATATTTTATTAAATTGTGTTGGCTTAAGTTCTTTTATGATATTATATTACTCAGAGGACACTTGAGAAGAAATTCTTCACTGAATTAATCCTAAATCTATTTTAGAATTTCTATCGAAAGCAGACTCTCATATATAGTTTTTTGTTTTTGCACTTTTATACTACTTTGCACATCGTAAAAACAGCCAAGGGAGCTGACATGGTGTTAAAACACCAAACAAACAAGAGTCTTTTTCTTTTGTGTGTGTTTTAAATGTGCAAAATAATTTGTAACTTTAGATTTTATTCATTTTTTTTCTCCCTCTCGTTTGCAGTCATTAAATTGTATTCATTTATAGGCATCACATGCCAGTCAACTCTCTCATACCCAGTCTAGATGTGTTTATTGGCAGTGGGTTTTTAAATGTTCATATGGGTTGACCACTATCATGCATGTTGAGAGATTATTCCCAGTCACTGTCGGTTTGAATGTCGCCGTCCTACTATGCAAACATGGTACACTGTTCTATAGTTTACTGTTGCAAATGTTACTGTAACAACCCAGAAGTGAAGTGCAGGGAGAGTTGTGACCTCGTGATGCAATATGAAAAGTGCAATGTCAGTAAACTCTCACCACATGCATGTTTCTAATAGTGAATAAGAGAGTGTATAAAAAAAAAAATAGTTTCGGAGCCCAAGTGGGTAGTGAAGATAGATTTACTTGAATAACTCATTGTAGAATCAGATGTAGCTTGGTTTTTGTGGTTTGATTTGCCTCATTATATCTTCATAACATGAAGCATGCTAAAGGATGAGGGCTTGTCCTCTCCTTTGTGGTGCATTAAGTTCAAACAAGGCAAGTGCAACCACACTGTTTGTCAGCAAGAGAGAATCGAAGTGTTTCATACCAGCACTATAATTGAGATGGTTTTGGTTCAGTGAAGCTTACACAGGGTGTTAATTGAGAGCTCTAATGAAGATGCAAGGAGAAAACTTGTCAAGTGATGCAGATAGAAAGTTCTGCTTGCACGCTTGTGGGCAAATGTATATATCAGGTGACATTGTGTAGTCTGTTAAAGGAGCACCCTGCTATCTGTGTGCATATACTGCCAGTTTCATTTTTTAAAAATGCACTGACTGAATTTACATCTGCCTTTTGTAAAGCTTTACACCAGCTATAGGGGCTTTTAAATAGCCAGTTTCTATACAGGTATCTAGAACAGGGTAAATGTTTTCTGAGTTTATGTATCATGTGCACACTGGAAACACAAGACCATCATATTGCAAAACAAATTTATGTGCAAAATGAGTAGTGTTCAAACCTCTGGAAATCAAACACAAAACCTTGGGATTGCTGGCCATGCTTTACTGTTTACTACAGGACTGTAATGGCAATAATCCATGTTTTTAATCCTAACAAATAAGATATGAAAAAAAAAGTGCTGATTTAAAATACTACTTATTTTGCACTTAAATTTGTTTTGCAATATTATGGAGCCACGGAACACATGCAGACAAAAATAAATTGTGGAGATGAATTAAGAAATTGTTTCTTCATTTAATTAAATTGCGGCCACATTTTAAATTCTTTTGTTTTAGAATCTAAATCAAATAGAGGAGAAGAAAATCGGAGCACAATTTTACTGAAACAAAGGAACAAAATAATAAAGTTGGCAAATCAATTCTTAATTTGTGGCCTATATATAGGTGCTCTTATTATTTCTTTTTTTTCTGCATGTAATGTGGGGGGATCCATATAATATGGATTTAGAGGTCACTAAAATATTTGGAATCAAGCATATGCACTGTCGATTCACAGACTGTACATGCATTGAGCATCCCGACAAAGCCAAGACAGCATTATTGACTGAATTGATGTTGAGAGTTAGAGAAGGGACTGGCTTTTTAGATCCATAGGATTGTTCAAGAAACTTCTCATGCATTGTGTTTACTGAGGCTAGTAATGCAGAAATTACACATTTCACCTTTAAGTTTAGTTGGTCTGCTATTTTTGTCCTTGTCAGTATCTCAGCCTCAGTGGATTTCAGGTGTCTCTGAACACCAGATGCCATGAGCTAACAATACATCACATCCCCTGCTTGAAGAGCAGATGGCTAGACCCTGTTTCTCCTTGAGGGAAATTATTGATCCATGCGGCCGAGCCTCTCTTCACTGTCTCTCTGATTGATGAAGCTCATGAACTTAGGGGAGAGACCTCCATTTTGATTTATCCCTTGCGGCACGGCTTAAGAACATGGCTGAGCAGAGGCGAGAACAGAAAGCGTTAGTCCGATCAAAGATCAACTTCTAACAGAATGTCCAGACATGACCAGCCCAGACCAGAAGAGAGAGTGATTACATAACTGAAGTAATGTGTGTTCTGTGTACACATTGTTGACCGTGCCTCATCGTATGTTCTCTCAGTATTGACCCATACCATTGCTTATGTCACCACATATATGGTTTGCGTTGTGGAACTTGTGCACAATAATATAGATGATTTGATTGTCCATGTGTTTAGTGATGGACTTCACATTTTCACAACTTTGGATTTGAAAATAGTACTGCTTAAATTTCATTAAATCTCTCTACAGTGCATTTTATCTAGAAAGAACTTTTGTGTGTATGTAGTCTGTGTGTATGTTGTGTGTGTATATGTATATATGTATGTATGTATTGTGTGTGTGTAAAAATGTTCATATGCATGTGTGTGCGTACACACACACACATATTTGAGCATATAATTTTTCACACACATAAATTATAATTACTCACACATTTCTCTTTTTTTTTGTCTACTACAGATTATGTGTATTTTGAAAACTCCTCCAGTAACCCATATCTGATTCGCCGAATAGAAGAACTCAACAAGGTGAGGTTGGAACAATGTTATCTTGTATTGTGAAAATTTTTGATGCAAAATATCATATTACATATTTGGATGTATGCAGATTTAGTTTTATGTGAGCTGTTTTTGACCAGTAGGGCTATAGTGCCAATATAACGGCATACATGAATTTGGTTTGTCAGTGCTCTTACAGCCTAGAATCAGACTGACTGTGATTGGTTGGAGCTTTTAATGTCCACCAATCATTTATCATACATCATCAATTGCATGTGCAGAGATTTGAACATTACACTGAACATGGATGATTGACATATGTCAGCTCTCTGCTTATGCATTGTCACTCATGGCTGTGTAACAGACTGTCTCTGTCACCTGCTCCCCTCTGTTGTGCATTGCTAATGCTCAGCCATCATGCTGTTGTCTACTGATTCACACTGGGCTGTTGAGATGAAGATCCGGCCAAAAGAGACTTACATAATTCTGAGAATGACACAGGCATGTTTCCTGGAGCAGGGATTAAAATACTTTATATAACCTCATTTTGAAGGGCTATGAAGCTCAGCAGGATGGATAAACTAATGGAAGTGGTGTCCGTGTTCAATATGTGTACATGTTAGTTCAAATTCTGTGCTGTCTCAAATATACACAACCGTAACCCACACTGTGTTGCATTAATAAGGAAGATGTGGTTTTCATTTCCATATAGAGTGTTTCATTTTCAATGCTGGAAAATGAGTAGAAATGTCGTTATTAATAGGGCTTACAACTTTTTTTCTTTGCAGCTTAAATATTGGTGCACTTGCATGTAAATCACAAGCAGTGTCATTCAGTTGAGTTATACTTAAATTGTGGGTTTTTACAACCATATGACATGAAAACCGTACTTAAAGCACTTACTTTAAACACTGTATAGAGAAAAAGACTATAGATTATCTTTTGTGAATGCTTTTTCTCTTTGCATGTCTCCCCAAGACTGCCAATGGAAATGTAGAAGCCAAGGTGGTCTGTCTCTTCAGGCGGAGGGACATATCCGCCAACCTGAACACTCTGGCCGATAGCAACGCAAGTGAGTATCTAACTGTTTCAGTCTCCTCCAATTCACACCCCTTCATCACGTTTAGAGAACGATACGGTGACACTATGTATTTGAACTATTTGCAGTGAAATAAAGGCAGCATTTAATGCACCAAAGAGGATCAATCCATATATAATTAAGTTGCATATTACACAACCTTGCATTTTGTGTGTGTTTGAAGTCTTCAATCCGAATGTAGAAGTAGATGTCTGCAAGAAAATCCAAAGATTTTTGTTGATCATATTCCTCTATGAAATTAGACTAAAAAAAATTTGGAATTGTGCTTTAAACAGATTTTAACTTTTTTTTTACTCATGTATCCTCGTAAGGAAAAGCGATTTGCAAGGAAAAAACCTTATGCTCACTCCTTCTAGTGGTGAATTTTGCATCTGACGACCCCTTTAATCGAAAATTCCCCCTCGCTCACAGAACATTATATGTACACCAGCGTAGAGGAAATCCAGTAACCTGAGATTGCAGCAATAACTATGGTAAACTGTCTCAGTGGAGTAGTACTGTATTGGTGGTTGAGAGTGTCATCTAATTATCTGAAATATTAACTTGACTAAATGAACATTGCATTTGTAGAATGTTTTGAATTCCATGCATTTTCCTGTCCAGATATTTCTATACGGGAACAGGTACACAATATTTTTTCTTCTTTGAGGAATGTGTTGGTTTTGGTTGTGCACTAAAATTCTATTAATTATATGATATATATTTTGAGTATCTGTCAATTGTCCTGTTGAAGAAACTTGAGTTCTTGAATACAGTTCACGCTGTCGTTGTTCTTCACGCGTACAGATAATTGTCTGTCAGTTTCAGCACACAATGAGTGGCGCAAATTCTCATTAATAAATTCGACATCTAAAAATGTCGGGCAACTGATGCCCTCTGTTGTGCTCCATTTTAAAAAAAACATCCTATGCGAGCACCCTCTGGGAAATGCATCAGATAGAGTTGCTCTGAGACGACTAGCTGATTACTCATTCAGACAACCCACTGACTGGTTGATTTTGAAAACGTGTAGCTTTGCACATCCCTAATTATTTGTATAACGCAGCTGCACGCATCCCACATGTCTGATAAAGAATTATTTTTTTTTATTTCACCTACGTGCATGAGGTATGGTTCATTTAGATGTAAATTTTGTGTATGCAAGCTGCTGTAAACCTGTTGTAATTGTCAATGCAGTGCATTTACCTAACCATTTCAGAGTAGGGTCAGGTTTGAGTTGAGGAGGTTGCATCGACATGGGCTGGAGTTAGTGCTCAAATCCTTTGCAGTCATGAGAGGTCAGTGTCTGCGCGGCTGCCTGTTTACTACTGAGCGTATCCTCCTCTTTATGTCGCGGCACTCTACAGCACCAGCACTGTCCTGTTACACAAGATCAGGGCTCCCATTTACATCACCTCCTCCCTTCTCTACCTTCTGCCCATCTTGCTCCTTCAAACCCCCCTCCCTCCTGAATGGGCTCCTCTGTGCTTATCCTCAGCTGCCATCCGTCCTATGCTCTCGGAACAAAAGAGCATTCATGGGACCCACCGGGCCACGGTGCTTAAAGGGTTAACACTAGGTTAACACTGTCTGGCTGCTGTCTTTGTCAAGGAGTGAAAGTGTTCATAAACGCATGTATACGTGTGCGTGTTCGACTCTGAGAGTGTGCGGTTATGATGGGTCTGTCGTACATGCGTCTTGAGTGCTCGTCTGCTTGTGTATGTGTGAAAGAGAGCTAGTGGCATCTTTTTTTTTTTTTTTTTTTTTTTTTTTTTTAAATGCGTACTTGTGCATGGGGGGGGGGGGG